>ML770129.1:0-18452 GCA_009733575.1 Gymnopus androsaceus JB14
AAACGATGGCTGGATATGTTGTTCAGTGTTGAACATCCAGCAGCGAGGAGTCCGTATTACAAGGATTCAAAAGAGATTCAAATCATTTGTATGACGTCATTTCTCATCGGAAAAAGAGGCGCATGACTATGACGTTAATTTTCACGGGAAATTCTATTCTTACTCGGTTTCTTACTCTCCAAGCTTAGTCCTACTCTTTAGCCTACTCATGCAATATCAAATCTCCTAGATTTTCATAACTGTATATCAGCTGTACTATCTTTAAGCTATATTATCTTACTTTCATGTTATTCTACGCATTTCATACAAATTATCTACTCACACTTCCAAAGCTCCTGTAATTGGCCTTTATGCAGATTTGGTTTGATCAGCGAGCAGTATCTCTTTTGATCAACACTTTCTTTTGGCTACTTTACACTTCCCTTCCGCTAGGTTTACGCTGTCCTTCCGCTAACTTTACGCTGTCCTTCCGCTAGATTTACGCTGTCCTTCTGCTAGATGTACGCTGTCCTTCCGCTAGGTTTACGCTGTTCCTCCGCTAGGTCTACACTATCCTTCTGCTATTTCATATTTCTCTTCCAGTAAGTTTACGCTCAGCCTTTGCTTGTATTATGTAGGCTTTATGCTAACAAGATGCTTTCCAGTTTGTTTTACCCAGATGTATATTCGTGGCTTTATCTACAAAAATATGTGTCATAAAGAGTGAACTAGACATTCCATTAACGAAATACTAAAATAAGGATGGCTCCATAGCTCGAGCACTGGCAAGAGCATGAATCCACAGAAGGGCAACCTCTGCCTCCTGGGGTTGACGAATAAAACCTTGCACTTGCTCCTCAAGTGTAGCTAATTGTTGAGAGGTTAGAGGGCCAGATGGTGGGTCAACTATAACCTCGCTCAGGTCAGGAGGTGGGCCTCTATGACCAAGCCATGAGCTAGAGCCATCGTTGTTATAGTTTCGGCGAAGTGATTGTAACAGTACCTCATCCTGCAACCCCTCCCAATCCACTCCAAAAACCTCTAATTCTTCTTCTGTCATTGCAAATTGCTCTACAGAATCACCGCGGAAACCATTGACGAGCATATCAAATCCAAACATATCCTCAGGACTCCGTGAAGCACGATTATTCTGAGAGATACGATGATGATTCCAGCTCTCCGCCCAAAATGTCAGCTGGTCATTGATGGTTGGAAGAAAAAGATGGTGAAGAAGCCATATATGATTGACATTTGAAGCGTCAAGTCCATGGTGCAATTCAAGCATCATAAAAAGATCATGCCATATCTGTGAACAATAATGGCTGACATCTACCCATAGACGTTCAATTCGAACATTGTGGACTGATCTAGTAGAAAGATTTGCTTAATAAAAAACCTTAAAAAAACAATGATTCATACCTTCCCCAGATATAGGAACCTCTACCTTCGCCATGAGCATGTTCCATAAATGCAGCAACCCAGATATTTTCAACACCATGGTCACCTCGTAGACGCGATGGAACACCATAACGTTGTGCTGCAGATATAAAGAGTGATAAAACAGTTTGACCCCGATTATTGTTACTTGCTCTCATTCCAGTAATCAGGCGAGAATATCCATCTATAAAACCATGAATTACGATTCCCCATCTGATAAGACCTAGAGATATTTTGTTAACCATGTAAGAAAGAGAAATATACAAAACTTACGGTGATGACCATCATGATGCCAAAGAGAATTTGGTCCTGGAACAGAGTATCCTCTTCGACGTATCCTAATGCGTTGGAATACCCGGTGGACTGGATCAATGCGGATAAGAGATTGCCTGATACGCTCAACAGGCACAATATGACCAAGACGACGAAGCATTCCATCTAACATCCGGATACCAGCACGACTATAATGGACCCGTAATCGTTCCAACAAAGAATCCAGCTCCTGATCAGAAATACTGGAGAGGTAGCTCGAGGAAGAAGTGGATGCAATAGATGATGCTTCAGCAACTACATCGTCTGGCAACTGTTGAGGGTCAGCCAACTCGGCATCAAGGACCTCATCTACTTCCGTTTCTGTGCCATCAGAATCGGCAGGAAACGGATTATTGCCAGGAGAAACAATACCAAGCTCGAGAAGACGTTGTCTGACCGTATCGCGGTTCAGACCCAGAAAATGAGCAATCCCTGTTGTTGAGCGAAGAGTATATGCCCAACGTAGAAAATCTGGATCAATAACAACGCGAGGATGGCCAGGACGCCCTGTATGCTCATAATGAACAATAGTTGGTCTTCCACGATGTGAAGCTTCAAGACGCTGCTCATGCAGGACACGGAGGTCACTTAACATAAGCTGGATACTTGATCGAAGTGTTTGAAGCTCTTCCTCATCGAAGACATTGACATGCTATTATAAATTCCCAAGATTAGTATATCACTGATAAGAAATAAAGACAAATTGATTATTCACTTGATTAACGAGGTTATTAAATTCTTGTAGATCTTGAGTCAGAAGTTCCAATAGGAAAACATCTGTTTCCTCATTGTGGACACTGACTAGAACAGATTGGAATTGTTGATAGTGTTCTCTGAACGTGTCCAAAAGAGTTGTTGAATGGCTGCTAACAGCATTATTTGTAACATTGACTCCAAGGCAATTGGAGACCAATAATACTAATGCAATTATCCAGAAGGAGACAGGAAAGCAAGTAATTGGACGCATTGGTGCAGGAAAGAGAGGAAGAGATTCGCGTTAAACCAAAGATCGGAGCAGACTTTTGATGGCTGAGCGGCGCCACTTTGATTGATCTGGGCAACTCGGCCAAGTAATTCTTGAATAGGTATTTTATTATTATTTTCTCTTCCATCCAGATTACAGAATATTGGTGAAGTACTCTAAATACATGTAGCACGAAGCCAGAAAAATCCAACGTATAGTTCTGTAGCAGTCCATGCACGGTGTTCTCCATTGCCTAAAATAGACCGATCGGAGATCATTACATCACTTACAAATATGTTTGACGAAAGAGTACTTAAGTACTAGCTGCCTCGTTCTTTCTTTCTTTCTCTCTTTCTTTTTCATTTCTTAAAGTCCACCGAATGGCACAACCTTGGCTATCCACCGATTCTTTTCTTAATTTTTCCGCTCCCTTACCTTACGACGAACAAGGTTTTACCTTCGACCGAGAGGTAGAACTAGCTTTGGCTTCCCTTGGTTCCCTTGGTTCCCTCGACCTATCCCAGTCTACCGCTGTTAATTCTTGTTCCAACAAGAGCAATCTTTCATTTCTCAGCCATTCACTCCCCAACACTATTTTTCCCGACTACTTGTCAACTTCTTTGCTGCCGTCGCCACGCTCATGTAAGACTCTAATTTTCTCTGCAATTGACTACATACTTACGAAGTTTTTTTATTGGAAACAGGCATAACTTTACATCTCAAACTTTATTCCACATCTTCTACTACCCATCATGAAACCATTCTTCGGAACATTTGGGTTCCTGATTTTTGGCTGGCTACTCATGACGCCACTCATAATATGGTTCATGGTACTGCTCGCGATGCTCACGGTACTGCTCGCGATGCTCACGGTACTGCTCGCGATGCTCACGGTACTGCTCGCGATGCTCACGGTACTGCTCGCGATGCTCACGGTACTGCTCGCGATGCTCACGGTACTGCTCGCGATGCTCACGGTACTGCTCGCGATGCTCACGGTACTGCTCGCGATGCTCACGGTACTGCTCCGTCGCTCCATGCTCACGTACTGCTCGCATGCTCACGGTACTGCTCGCATGCTCACGTACTGCTCACGGTACTGCTCACGGTACTGCTCACGGTACTGGCTCACAATGCTGCTGCTTACGGTACTGCTCGCGATGCTCACGGTACTGCTCGCAATGCTCACGGTACTGCTCACGGTACTGCTCACGTACTGCTCACGGTACTGGTCACATGCTCACGGTACTGCTCACGATGCTTCGTACGGTACTGCTCGCGATGCTCACGGTACTGCTCGCGATGTCACGGTACTGCTCCGATGCTCACGGTACTGCCCATGCTCACGGTACTGCTCACGATGCTTACGGTACTGCTCGCGATGCTCACGGTACTGCTCACGATGTCAATGCTCACGATGCTCACGGTACTACTGCTCGCGATGCTCACGGTACTGCTCGCGATGCTCACGGTACTGCTCGCGATGCTCACGGTACTGCTCGCGATGCTCACGGTACTGCTCGCGATGCTCACGGTACTGCTCGCGATGCTCACGGTACTGCTCGCGATGCTCACGGTACTGCTCGCGATGCTCACGGTACTGCTCGCGATGCTCACGGTACTGCTCGCGATGCTCACGGTACTGCTCGCGATGCTCACGGTACTGCTCGCGATGCTCACGGTACTGCTCGCGATGCTCACGGTACTGCTCGCGATGCTCACGGTACTGCTCGCGATGCTCACGGTACTGCTCGCGATGCTCACGTACTGCTCGCGATGCTCACGGTACTGCTCGCGATGCTCACGGTACTGCTCGCGATGCTCACGGTACTGCTCGCGATGCTCACGGTACTGCTCGCGTACTGCTCGCGATGCTCACGGTACTGCTCGCGATGCTCACGGTACTGCTCGCGATGCTCACGGTACTGCTCGCGATGCTCACGGTACTGCTTACGGTAGTGACAGTGCCACTCATTCTATTTCTGTGGCAAACGTTCTTGTTGCCCTGAAGCAGTATTGTGTTCTCGCCAGTCATTTTGTGCTTGCGCTTTCCGAACCTCAGACTATCCTGGCTACATCGCAAATTGGTCCTCTACTAGGCTCAGTGGCGTCGTTCCGGATCCTTGGCAGTGTGGGCAACGTAGAGTCCCAGTATCTCACAGGTACACCAACTGGAACTCTACTCAGCGTCATATATCCAGAACCTACCAATTCCCTTCCGACCAATTCCCTTCTGACCAATTCCCTTCCGACTGACTTATCTTGCAACCAACACTTTATTCTATATCTTATTCAGTCCTCATCTGCATCACCCGATTCTGCTGTATTGCCTGAGGAAACATCTTCTCCAGCTGAACCTCTAGTGCATGGTAATAGCTCAGTTCTACGAGTTCCCAGGACCCGTCGAGGACAAGCTCATACTCATGAGCCCTATAGACAGCCTTTGGCACCATGGCCGTCAAGCTCTTCTTTGCCTTCTCTGCCTACATCACCATTTATGTCGCGTCGAGCTACCCGAAGACCAAATGTCTTCCATGTCTATGAAGCCTGCTCTTTTTCGGAGCTTCTAAGCTCTAAGGGTATTGCTCTTGCAGACCTCCAATCCTCCGAGCTCAAAGAAAGTAATGATAATACATTATTTTCGATGTTCATACTTCACTCAAAGACTCTGGAGGTGCTCAGGTCGATCGGTTATAATGGCCGGAATCAAAACCTGAAAAGGTTTTACGTAGAGTATGCCGATGGACGACAGGAGTCCATGTACACTATCCTCGAAGATCATCTACAATATAGGCACCGTACCTGGCATGACAAAAAGCGTTTATTTGAGTTCGTTGAAGAACACAAGAATCTCCAGTGGGACCCCACAGAGATTCCTCCCGAGGGTGACACTCAAAGTACGTCTCTTTTTATCAGTGGACTTACAAAAAATCTTATGGGTTTTTAGCCTATAGCCGTTATAATCTTTATCAAGTATGGTGTCGAGTCAAGTACTGCTGGGTCAACCCAGGGTTCTACGTCAATGGCATTGCGCCCTCATCTACCTCTACAGACCCAATTGAAGCTCGAGCTGCCCAGCTTCGCCAGGACCACTTGCAACGCAGTTATCCCAAAATCAAACCTCACCTTATCCGCAATGACTAATTCTCATTTATCTTTGCTAGATCCACTCTCCTTTTCTCTTCACTAGTATCACTTTTTGCTGTCATCACATCACTAACTCACTACCTCACTACCTTACTACCTACTTCACTATTACTCTTCACTATTACTCTTCGCTATTCTCCCTCCACTTTGTTGCCTACTGCTATCTAGCTCACTATCACTCATTACTATAACTTTTTTTAATCGACCTCACTATCTCGATCTTCACTATCCCCATCTTTGCTATTACTCTTCACTATCCTCCCTCCACTTTGTTACCTACTGCTATCTAGCTCGCTATCACTCTTTGCTATAACTTTTTTTTCTCTACTTCACTATCACATGTGTGTGCACAATCTTTGCTATCACCGTGACTATACCTCTATCACGCTTACCATATCATACCTACTACTGTTATGAGCACTTGCCACCTGGGTTTATAATAACTGCAATATATTGTTGAAGTTACAGGTAATATTGATAGATACTGAGATATTACTGTACACATCTATTGTTGTACATTCCAAGCTCTCACTCTGACTGGATGATTATCCCGAACTTGCTGGTCCCGCTCAGCCCGTAGTTGGTCACAAACACGAACAACTGGGTGAATGCCCCTACTAGCTGTACGGTTAGCACCTCCCCGAAGTCTAAGAATTGTGTCTTCAGAAGGTAACATTGTTCCATGCAAAAGTCCAGAATTAAAACTCCTGTGAAAGCAATTAGTCAGTATAGCATAAAGATATAGCTAACCTTATTACCAAAGGGTGTTTTCTCGTGTCTCAATATAATACCCATATTGTAGGACACAAAAGCCAAACTCGCTCCAAGCTTGTTCAGCAATATGCTCAAATTGAGCACAGAGAGATTGCACAGCATCAACATCGAAGTGCTGGGGAGCAGTGTAGCCATTGCAGCTAAATAAGTTGATGCCAGCAAGTCCCACCTGCTCACATACTGCAGCCTTCTCTCTAATCTTATGAACCAAGTCCGGATGTATAGCTCGAGCTGTTTCAAGAATAATAGCAGATATCTAAGCCCGCAGCAATATCTCTCAGCCTATAAACACAACACAAACATTTACAACTCACTTCTGCTTGCTCAAATAATATTGATATTCCTTCATCATTATCAGCATCAATACCAGCGTACCACCCGTAGTGGTCTGCTTTTCTCCCACCAGATGCCTGTCTGACACCAAATGGCCACATTTGTCCAGAGGACCAGAATGCAAATCGCCCACCACGATTAACAGGCTGGACACCTGAGATTGTGTGGGAGTAACGGACTAGGTGCTCAAAAACACCATTTCTCCTCGTGAAAATGCTTCGAACCAAACAAAGTCAATCTATATAGAATATATCATCTCCAATCCTTTATCTCTAAGGAAGACTCACCAGATCCCCATCTTCATTAGTTTTATCAATCTGCTTGGGGTTGATAAAAAGAAAAATCTGTTTACCACAGGTTTTCAACACCTCCTCATCAGCAGCAATCCGTCGTAAATGAAGACCATTAATTGGGTCATCTGGATTGACCAGTCTAGATGTTTTTTTGGCCTTTCGAGTCTGTAAAAGTGAGTCAACTAGAGAAAGGAATAGAATAACAGTTACTTACTTTACGAGGCTGCATCTGCTGTGCCTCTGATACTCTAGTAAGCCCCACACCCTCCCATTTGTTCACAAATTCCACATCATCATTGAGGTGAACTGGGACCCGCTGGACACATTTCTTATCAGCAGGAAGATTTTTGCATTGCTCACAATGCTTTACTCGATGATCAAATGCATGGTCATTTGTGTCATCTACCACTTCCCAAAGGTCCAGTGTTTTTTGGATGATTGTGCGGAGGGTATTGTTAAACATGGCACTTTCCCAATTCACTTGGTTTTTCCGCAAGTCCAAGAGGTAAGGTTTGATCTGACGATAAAGACTAGTGACATCAACATCATGCACCTATTCTATGAATTAATAACTTTAAGATGGCCTACAAAATCCACTTACTCGGTATTTTTCAGCATTTAAAAATGCAGCTAGCCAACGATTCCATGCAAATTCGAAAATTGTCCTCTGTGGAGAACATAAAGATGGATCCTGGGTTGGATATATTTGGGATGAGATGCGGGTGGTTACGGAAGGCTCTAAAAAGTTGTTTAGGTTGTTGGACCTGCTTATTACAATTCTGAAAAAATGGAAGATAAGTTAGGAAGATGCAAGATTAGAAATGTAATATACCTTATCAAACTGGGAGACTGGGTATTTATCCAAATGTTGCTTGGCATTTTGACTCCAAGTCTTTGGTGTCCATTTATCTAGGACATCACCTGAACACTACTCCAAATCCGTGCAAACGTAAAAGAAGACTGTGGTGCGGATTCTTGTAATAATGGTAGGCATAAGCTGGGTCAGCTAATTTCAGGATCACTTGAGCCAGGCCAGATTCCTAGACAAGTAGGTGAACATCTCAGAGGCGTGATAGAGCCAAAACTTACAGCCACGGCAGATATAAATTCTGTTTTTTTATAAATGGACTTTGTCACCTTTTTCATCTCACATATTGTGTGAGCCACTTGTTTCTGTGTTTTATCAAAGGAAATCTCAGGGGTTGGCTGTTCCACCTGATAAAAGCTAGCTATAAGCTCATATTGCTCTGGATTATTGGAGACCTACATCGAGAAGAGTGGTTTCCAGGATATATCGCCACTTGTTGCATTGTTGCAACTTGTTGGATTCGATGAGCAAATCAGCTTCCGCAGCTCCATCTTTGTACAGCATATCTTCGACTTCTGAAACCATATCCATCACGAGGTTTCTTTGCCGATTTGAATACTATATGGATCATCTGATCAGAAGCTTGAAAGGAGATTGAACAAAAACCCACGTTCATGGCTAAGTATCTTTGCCAGGCGGCAAGTTGCTCCAGTGCAATGTCATCAGCTCCATAAGTCACAAGCTCGAAAACGCTTAGAAACAAGTTCATAGCATCCTCTGTAGCAACTTCATCTATATAATCAGGAATATGGATGGCTGCCCCAAGCCATGTTAGAATTGCATCAAGCTATAAAGGAAAGAGAAGATTAGCTATATAATGTACACTTTAATTTGGAAAATTTACTTGCTTTTTCTGGGGAATGGAGCCATAGGTCGAACCAGGGTTCACGCCAGGCCTTTACATCCTCTTTAGCCGCTCGTCGAGTGGTTGGTCCAGTGGTTTTTCCTTGCAACAACAAGTGCTGTTCATGCACTTGTTGGAGATCGGCATCAAGGGAGGCTGGGAATGCTAAGAGACATGGTTCTGGTAGCAAGATATAGCTCATGGTGGCAAAAAGCAGAGGTGCAAGGATGTTATCGCAAGCTTTCTCACAAGCTCTCATCAATCATCACTGGCGCTAGAATACATAGTCATTTGACTAGACACTCAATTGACTGGAAAACTAAGTTAAGATGGCATATCACATGGATTCATGAGGTTTTGTTAGATAATAACAAAGCATAGGGCCGGAGTGAGGCGCCCAATGCAGGTAGATGCATCAAAAGGAAGTAAATTTGCCCAAAATCCTGCAGCAAATAGTTTACTTTCCCTTCTTGGCAGCGTCAGCATCCTTGATCTTTTGGGTGTTATGGAACTGAGCTGGAGACGAATTGCGACCAGTCTGTTTATGAGTTCGGAGATGGGAACGAGCCCCTTTCCAGCCATAGATCCCCACTTTTTCATCCCAGGCGCTTGGTCTTTGACGTGAATACCTGTGGCACCCTTCTCGACAAACATTTTGGTCAGCTTCAAAATAGCCGTGACCGGTATCCACGTCTGCTACGAGAGGTCGGAGATGATGGCTAGTTCCGCGTCAGACACATTGGACCGTGCTCCTTGCAGTTTATGGTCATGGAAGAGCGAGCCATGAATAAATGTTCGACGTTGAGAATGTAGTCGTTGTCGTGTTGTCGTGTTGTCGTTGTCGTGGAGTTGTTATTGAAGTTGATATCAAATCTGGAATGAAAAGATTGTTAGGAAAAAGAACGAAGAAAAAGAAATGAGTCGTGCTCACCAAGTCAAAAGTGAGGCGAGGTTGTTGGTGTTTGAGTTGGCGTTTAGAGCGTCCATTGAGAGATTGAGATTAACTTCCATATCGAAACCCAGGTCGACGTCCATATCGAACCAGTCAACATCCATATCAAAACCAGGTCGACGTCCATATCGAAACCAGGTCAATGTCCATATCGAAACCAGGTCGACGTCCATATCGAAACCCAGGTCGACGTCCATATCAATGCCCATACCACCGACGTTTGGATATTCCGGTCCTACTCCTGCCCTGGATGCCCAGCGTGTCCGCATCGACCCAAAGGATGGATATGCGTCATTGACGGCTGGATCGCATTCACACCTCCAAGCCCACTCAATGAAGCAGAAGCAGAGGTAGGGGAAACAGAGTCCGATACTGATTTATTGGCTCCATCACCGAATCCAACTTGGGTTGTCTGGAGAGGAAGCAAGTGGAATCGTAGATGCGGGGGCAGCATTAGACTGAAAATCCAGCCACGAATCCGAGCTGGAGCCAGCGTTGGGATTTGGGTTGGGATTTGGGTTGGGACTAGTGAGTGCGTGGACGAAGGAAGGAGAGGAAGGGGATCCTGTGCCTTTAGGAGAGTCAGCAAACGAAAGATACGAGAAAGAAAATAGCTTACCTCCGCCACGGTCGACAGCCTCAAAAAAAGCGATGAGGTCGCTTATTTCTGAGCGGTGCTGACAAATTCGATGGTCTGAGAATGCTGACGATGGGGATGAGATCCGTCAATTGGGGATTGACGTAGCTAATCTCTCTCCGCGCTGAGCAACCGGCTGTTGATGCTGTTGCTGTAGCATCATTTGCTGGTACATCATCCTTGCACCCATGCTATCGTCACCCCGACCCATACTCATAGCAGATGTAATCGAGATGCGGAGGCGGGGAAGTGATAGCAAAAATGTCTTATTGGTCGTAGTGAGCCGCACGCGAATTACGAGTATGATGGGAATAAGACATGATATGATGGCAAAGGAAAGACCCGCAAGGATTCTCGAACCCAATGGCGCCGACGACTGTGGTAAAGTCATTTGATACACCGAAAAGATGGTGACAGGGAGGTGGAAAAGGACTAGTACTCGCACAAGATTCCCATGGAGTACGCTACTATGGAACGAGGCTGAGCTACTCGAAGTGCGTGCACGCCACCATCGGCGCCACCCACTATGCGATGAACCAGCGGAAAGGCCAAATTTCGAGGAAGGTCGCATCGTGGTAGGCAGCTCTTGGCTGTTCAATGACTTGCTTTCATCATTCCCATCTATGTCTTTGGCTGAGAAGCCTGGACTACGTGTTCCAGACATCTTTATGCCGGGTATAGAAGACGAATCGTTCGTGAATACGCCCGTTATTAGACGTATGACATGATCTACAAACCACAGAACGAGAGAAACGACGATAATTGCAGCGATGATGGCGAGGAAAAGAGTGAGGCAGATTCCAAATAGTTCCTCTGGACGGATACCGACGGTATAAGCAAATGATGACAGGCCGGATGTAGCATTATTAGGGAGGGTAAAGAGGACGTTGGGAGCGTTTGGATCGATGTATAGAACCGATGAAGTGCTAGAAAGCTGGTCAGAGAAATTGGACGGAGGATTGTAAACAGCGGTTGAAAGGGGATTCCATCTTTGGTCAGACGTCAGGGTGATGTCTTGGGAAACGATCAGAACAGTTAATTTAGTATGGGAAGGCGAGCACTTACTATAGGAAAGCATTGACCAAGCAGTTTGGCTGAGTAGGGGATCTGAAGAATCATTAGAAGAAGGATATGCAACATCAAGAAATTTCAACGCACATACGAACAAAGGCCACTGCACAGCGACCATGGAAAGCGCCGTACACCGTTGCGCATGAAAGATGAGATCTCGCATAGACGGCGTACCTATACCGCATCATCAGTGACGTTTGAGACCGAGAACTGCCAATACTCACAAAACCGTAATAAAGCGGGAGATGTTGCCAACCGCTCTCCGCTGATAGCACTGGCTAAGATATACCCGGCACTTTGAGCCCGGGCCCAAGGATCCCTGTCGGGGCGCGTTAATCCACAGTCATTGGGAAAGCGAGACATGTCGTTCAAATTGTATGGGTGGCCAGAGGATAGCCAGCACGGGAGAAATCTGCCTGGAGAAAGTTGGAGAATGGCTATGGTAAGATGGCGAGCGACTTTTACTGCGAGAGTCGCGGTGGACATGAGAATGGGACCGTTTGCGCGGATTTGGGGATGAGCCTCTAACTTGGTCCCGGTCTCGGTCGGGTGAGGATGTGCGTGTAGTAGGAGGTGGAACAGGTGTGGGGACTTATATTCGTGCCGCTTTCCTGGTGGACCAGGTTTCTCGTCTAATAATAATAATAATAATAAAGTTAATTAAATGTCACTAACACTCACCGAATATAATAACCGCAACATCTACGCGGCACCGTACGCCCAGTTCGTATGCCTTTTTGAAAAGCCCATTCTTAACGTTAGCAGGCAGCAGCGTCGCCGTTCAGAAAAGACTGATAGTTCGACGTTGACGTTGAGAGTAGAGTTAAGAGGCGCTGAACTAGCGCCGGCTGACTCATACGGATCTCCGGCATCTCGGAACTAGTTTAGCGCTCATTCGTGTAATTTGGCACATGATACACCGAATCACGCTCGCGTCGCGTTTGTTTTGTTTCTTTCAACGAACCACAACAACGGCGGAGTATAAAGGTGCGATTCTTATTTATATCTCTTTGGACACTCTCACTCACTTACCTAGGCGTGTCAGTCGCCTGAAGGTCTCTGGGCAACTTAGACTTGTCCAAGACGCCCTAGGTTTTGTGAATGTGAGTGCTCCCAAACCTACCTGTCCAAGATGCCCCTAGGTTTGTGAAGGTAGTTTTATTTCTTATTGTTTTTTTAACCATTGAAAGCTCCTTTTACAGAGGTCTATGGATCCCGTTGGAGGCCCAGATGCGTAAAAGGCCCGTTGGTCGCCTACTTTCCCCCAGCAAAATGCTACTTCCAATGCTGCCTCTAACCGCTACTACAACAGCTGTACTGCCACTATGGGCTTTTTCCGCTTCTTCGATTTGTATCATCAGGTTCGTCGTATCCTATCTACAGCTTTCAACTCGCTAATGCTCTCGTTCCAGCCCACCTCTGAACACAATGTCTCTTTTGACCTAACGATCTCACATCCTGTCCAATCTAAATCTATCCTTCCCACTACTTCCCAGCAATCCTACTGCTACGCGTCACTAACTGATCCACGGAGCGAGGTCGCGTACTTGGTGACGCTGTTCGCAGCATGCATCACTCGATCCCAATCAGCCTTCCAGTCTTTCCCAGCTTTCCTTTGCCCATGCCATTACCCTCTGCCCAAATCTACACGCATTGGATATCAGTCTATACGGCTGTGTTTCTCCAGGCAATGATATTGTCGGGTCACTGGATACGTTGCGTATGCGGCGGCCTGCACCGTCATTTGACGAGGCTGCACTTGCGCTTCTCAAGTCTGGGCCGAGGATTTCTACATTGCGATTCAGCAATTCAGCAATTGGTCAGAGAACCGTCAGTCTATTACACAGGGCGCACTGTCTACGTCGGAAACCTTCCGTCCACTGCCTCCGTCCACGAGCTTCTGAACCTTGTTCACTTTGGTCCTCTCGAATCTATCCGAGTCCTCTTGAATCTATCCAAGTCCTCCCAGAGAAATCCTGATAAGACTAGGATCATTGATGATGTATCCTGATGACTTTGGTCTGAATAAGTTTCTTACCAGTCCCAATAGGTTCTTAGTTAGACGTATGTAAAGAGTCACGTATATAGGTAAACTGTATCAGATAAAATTTGAGAGCGGCTAAACGTAGCCATAACCTTTGAAGAGGTAAAACGTGTATGAGGCAGTGCGTAAACAATAAATATGAACAATAGGAAAAAGAGAATAGGTAAAATATACCATGCCCGGATATAGAAATTTCCGGCCGAGGCTCACTTCGAGAATTTACGCTTGGACCTTGCTCATTATTTGCCATTATCAAGTTTCTTCCACTGCTTTTCCTTAACTTGGAGTCAATGCCCACTGATTCCAAATGGTGGGAATTCCTCCCATTCTCTATCACTATATACCTCAATCAATTCAGAACTTCTGGACTTTTGCCCAGTATTATTGGCATAAAACTGATCAAACTTCTTTTAATTAAAAAGTTATACTGTAGTAATGAAGGAGTGTAAGTATCAAAGCTGGGTATACTGGTGCCAAGGAAAAACATGTATCTAAAGTGTATTGTAATTACCAATAGCATCAAGAATTTGAACTAGAAGCCAATGATGCACGGCAGTTCGAGCGTCTTTGAGCTCAGTGCTTGGATCATAAGTGGCTCGTAAAAGGGATATAAAGTATGAAGCAGGAATACGCAAGGACCGTGAGCAAGTTTTAAAAGAACAAGAACCAGACAAGATATGTTGACGACGATCTGTGGCTAAGACTGGGTCGTCACTAAGTCCCATATAAGATTCATCATCATCTTCCACCAAGTAAACCTTTGCTTTTTATTCAGCAAAGCTGGTACAAATATCAAGGTAGAACTTACCCGAATTGGTTCACCTTCCCGCATAACCCTAGGTGCACCAGTTGTGGCCCAACAGAACATCTTCATCCTAAAGGTTGGGTCATTGATGTCATTGACACGAATGGCCAAGTTGAATCGGCCATGCAAACTATTAAGCATCTCGGGACATGGAGCCCCAGCCTCCTCCAAGAATTCACGAAATATGTCGGAGAATAACTTGCCCACAAATCCCGAGCTTTGCCCACTATCAGCACAAGCATTCTGAAAGGCTTGCAATTCTGTTGCCCCAAGCTGATTGACATACAGAACGTGTAGATCATCATACTCTGTAATAAGTGAGAGCTCTGCTGTTCTCACGAAGTCTTCAGCACCACCTTTGAAACTACGAGCAATCTAAAGTGAAAAAAAATTAAAACACCTGTAACACAGAAGAAAAAATATCTTACATCACAAATATCAAAGGTCTCTGCACAGAAAGGCATGCGAAATCCTTCATAGAATGCTGCAAAGTATGCATTCTCCCGGTTAAATGGTCCAATAACTGCGTTGTGAAGCATCTCCCATCCCAGGCTACGGTGAGAAGCTTCAGATCGACCGTTCAAAGCAGAAACCTATTATTTGATTATTTAGTCAAGATGATATGAGGTACCAGAAAATAAAATGTACCTGAATACCATGATAAGAAGCAAAATGATAGGAGAAGCGTTGAATGCTATCATTGGGCCCAATGCTAATCCAGTCATCCAGGTCACGACCCAAGTCTGGAAAAAAATCGTAGACTAGCTCGCGGTGAAGACAGGAGAGATTGCAATTGTTGAGAAGATAGATAAGGAATAGTGGATTCAGGTGCCCTGGATATTGTCCGTATATGAGAGCTAGGGCCACAATACTGCCAAACATGGACAGCTCTACTTTCTTCTCTGAGGATATGTGTGAGGCAGCTGGTTGAGGGACTGTGGAGAGTGTTGTGTGGTGGTCAATACTTGGAACACAAAATTCATCTTCTCAGTCCTCCAGGTACGATTTGAACAAAGCATTCAACACTTCTTGCTCCAGTCCAGGACCAGAAGTAACGTAGTCATCATATCGGTCAGACCTAGAGTGGAAATACTCTTAAGTTTACCAAAGTTTCTGAAAAAATTGCCACATACCCAGTAAAGTGACGATTAGGTGAAAGCACCTTGCTCCAGTCACGGTTTTCAATTGCCTCTTTAAGAATATTAGATTTGAACCGTTCCATAATCTCTTTGGGATTAGCTCCTCGAACATTGAAGCCAGGACACTGCATCCCAAAATGTTGCTGATATTGCAAAGATACAATTTCAAACACCTGGGATGATCGCTCTTGCATAGAAAATGAGGAAAAGGCATCTAGTGGAGGTGGTGGAACCCAAGTTTTGGCCCAAAGTTTCTCAGGTAATACAGTTACCAGGTGTGTTGCGCGCCGAGTCTAAAAAATACTTAGTAAAGAAGTAATAACAATCAAATAAATGACATACGTTTGGACGAGCAGGGAGCTCTGGGACTGTGGTTGATGGCTGGATTGCAGTATTCTCTGGCTCTAACATGTCCACATCATTTATGGGAATAACAGCCATCTAAAGGTGCTAATTCAGGGAAGGAATAACCAAAATCAAAGCATAGATATTACAGTGGGTGCCACAGTATTTTCGAAAGAAGGAATCTCTTCAATGGGAATCTAAGACACTAGAGTCAATAACAGAATATCAACAAGAAATTCATATATATTTACCTCTGAAGATGTGATGGCAGGCTGCATTTCCAAGACCATACCAGGAGGAATCAAAGCCTGAGCCACAACCATAGCATCCTATATAGCGATTTCAGATCATAAAAACAATGATATAAGAGATAAAATGAATATATATACCTCACCATCCGAGTCATTGGTGCTCCCTGACTCATTGGCTGAGCATGTATCTTCCATTAACTCTTCATCTAAACCTAATGGATTGAGTTTTGCATCCCAGTCGTTGCGGAACAAGCTATAGAACCGAGCTGAGATACAGGAATGTTGGCCTTCCTTCTCATCAGGTCCTAAATAACATGCTGCAGGACTCATTTTTCCTACAAGTGGATAGTCGCGAATAACTGGTAGAAAATATTAGATACTTTATTGCCTGAAGGTGAGAATATGAGCTTACTGGCATATATCTGGAAGTGGCTTTGTTCTGAAATGGCCACCTTTGTTGCATATTCTCGAGCATTTTGCAAAAGATCCCGTACAGAAGTATTGGTAGAAAATGATGCGGTAGTGAGTTTAGGAGTTTTGTATTTGCCATTGGCACGGCCACGATTTGTCCAGGCTAATATCTGAAGTGGAAGCTGATCTTGGGTGGGGAATGCCATACCACTGGGAAGTTGAGGTGGCTCAGAAATAACATAGCGCGCCTTGAGCTTCTCTGTGATGGTAGCAAAAATGTCACAAATGCGGGTTGTGATGGGAAGGTTGGGAAATTCATGGAAGAGATCAAGAGAGGAGAGAACCATATTAATGCTCTCAGTGTTCCGTACGTAGCCAACCAGCTCTTGCTTAGGAGTTCCATAGTACTAAAACATTAAAGGAACAAGTATCAGAAATAATTATGACAGAAACTAGAAGGCGGTAAGCTTCATACCTTGAGGTCACCACTATCAGGCATGGGGGGTATACCAGAACATCCAAATTGACTATATCTTCTCCTCCCACTGCTTGTCTCACACAATCACTTATATCCAATTTGGGTGATTCTGTCCCCAACCTAGGTGGCCGAATGGCCCTTCCTCGAGTTTTCCTGGCTTTTGAACTACTCTGAGGAAGGGACACACTGGCATGCTCCATTCGAGTCTGATTGGAGCGTTGAATAGTAGTCAGTGCAGGAAATCCCGGTGCCGTGGTAATGCGAGGGTGACCCTGTGAGCCTGAGCTAGTATTACTAGCAACAGATGCCAGCATCTGCATTGAGCTATACGGCTGGCATGCTGGAGGTCGTGTAACCAAAGAAGAGGACAAACTTGGAGGATGAATGACACGGACCTCGGCGGAAGGCGCAGGATATGAACTGGAGCCTTCCACCTGTGTTTCAGTCTGCGTAGATGGTTGTGATGGAGCAGTAAGAGAAGACTGTAGCTCCAATTGTGCTAGAGGCTGTGACTGCTGCTGAGGAACAAAGGACTGGGGACCAGCTGCAGAAAGAGGCTGAGCCTGAGGCAGTGGAGCCTGAGGAGCCTGAGGCAGCGGAGCCTGAGGTAGCGGAGCCTGAGGAGCATGAGGCAGCAAAGCCGCATTGGCCTGCTGAGAAGACAGTACTGGAGGCTGTAGTGGAGGCAGAGGAGGAGCCTGACTTGGTGAAAAAGATAAGGAAGGACTGCCAGTTGCAGGCTGATTCTGCTGAGAAAATTGATTCAAGAGGGCTTGGCCACTCTGAGACACAAGAAATTGTAATGCCTGTTGCAAAGCATCCATGATAAGAAAAAATGACAAGGAATGTGGGCGAAAAAAAAAAACACAAAAAAAAAATCTTGCCTGCAGCATCTTATATACCTGAACAGTACTGCATTGCCCGTAATGGTTTCCTTACGATGTTACCGAACTATCACAACAGAAGAGTACACTCCTACCAGAAGCGTAAAACAATCCGAGAAAATTTGTAACTGAGTCTTTGAACTTGCGTAAAGGTAGCGTGAAAGGAGCGTAAAAGGAGCGTAAAGGGAGCGTAAAGGGAGCGTAAAGGGAGCGTAAAGAGGAAATAAAGAGAGTGCAAGGAGCGTAAAGCCTTCAGACTGGGACCGTAAGCCAATCTGACTAATAGAGATCCCTATGTTGGTTGCGGAAATTTGAAGCATGTATCAGGCAAGATTAAAATAGACAGTAAGGTTGCAGATTTAAATTGAACAGATGTAGGGTAGGAACATCCTTGAGAAGTACCGGAGGTAGAGTAGGATGTAAGCCAACAGAGTACGAGTCATCAAAGTAATGGGCAGAATATTCCGTGAAATCTAACGTCATA
>ML770130.1:6091-18406 GCA_009733575.1 Gymnopus androsaceus JB14
TCTCACACTCTTGCAATGTACAAAGATAGGCCACGTTCTGCAAGAATATGCATCTGGTTATAGAATGGATCATCCATTCTCAGCTACTAATCTGGCCAGCCAGTGAAGTCTTCATGATCTATGCTGTGTGGCTCCCTTTCTAATGTTTGTGAATAGCTACCGCGCCATGACATAATACAATGACCAACCTCCAGGAGTTGTCAGCTGACTATGTTGACCTCTTACAAACTGAGTTATACAAAGCAATGTTGTGAGTGTGTGAAAATGTCATCATAATTGTTGCACTCATTCCTTTCTGCCTTTCTAGAACCGCTGGCCTGACATTGTTCTTTCCCAGACATATGACTATGCTGACTTGAATGCATTTGCTGCAAGCACAAAGTCATCTGCCATTGGTCAGGAGGTACCAACGCCAACAATGGCAACAGCAATGGGCAACAATAACAATAACAATGGCAATGATGACAATGGCAATGGCGGGGGAAATGGCAATAGCAGCAGTGAGGTCAATGGTAGCAATGGCAATGGCTCTAGCAATGGTGAGGAAAACAGTAATAGCAACGGAGATGCTGAATAATGGGTGATGATAGCTGGCTTGTTTATCTGCTATTTTTCAATTAGATAGGTATGTACATACATGGCGCAATCAATATATAGATGCTTCGAATGTTATAATGAATGCCTTATTTTGAACCAATCAATTCTTTGATTACAATGAATCAAAGCTTACAATATTACATCTTTGGCAATCAATATTGCTTTGAAGGATATTTAGTGCATACATATACTGCTAGGAGGTTGCATTAGGCATTATACACAGATCTCCAAGAAAAAACCAATAATACATCCATTCATTCAGATGATAACCTCAAGTCCTTGCAGGTGTTTATAGGGATACTCTGGGGATACCCAGAATACCCTAGGATACCCAGGAATACCCTAGGGATAACCAGGGATACCCTAGGGATACCCTAGGGATACCCAAGAATTTCCAATGGCAAATAAACATATCGCCCAATGCATTCAAGATTACTTGAGATACATATTGAATGTTTTTCAGAGACCCTGAAAATGCCTCTATTCACTCCGTAATTCCTCCTCCATTGAGTGCAGAAGCCTTCAAAGCAGCATAGCAACCTTGAGGAGTCCTTGCTTGTCTCTGGAGGATCATAAAGTTGGTTTCAGCATACTGTTTTTGAATGTTCTTAGTGTTTTTTGCTAGCCTTAAGCTCTGATAGGGTGCCGACAGAGTAGCCTTGGCAATATCAGGCCATACTAAAGTGTCTTCAATAGACTTGTTATTTCCCTTGGGCCAGCATGGTTCCCTGTGCTATTCCAGGTTAAGTCTGCCCTTCCATTTGGACAACTAAAATTAAACAAGGGACTTTAAGTATCTCTTGGATAACCTAGTCCCATAGGAAATGGGGGGTGTCCCTTGGGACCCTCAGGGAGCTTAGGGAGCCTGGGCTCTCTGGGTGTCCCAGGCACACTGAGGGTATCTGGGTTTGACTTAAATTTCCCTAGGCAATAGGGTACTTTTGCAGATGCCTACTCTCCTCCTTTTCATTTGCTCTCAGAAGCTCAGGATGTTGTTCTGGATAATTCTCACTTGCTCCAAGTTTCCGTGGTAGAAATGGGGCATTTATTGATTGAAACTGGAAGGAATGTTTTTGCCCACTTGCAAGTCTCTTTCTTGGTTCTATCCTTATTATTTCCTAACAACCAACTTTATCACCCCTGATTTGTTGCAGCCTATTATTTTCTCTCTCTCTCATGTTATAATTCACCTTGCTGCAGCATGTTATGCTGTCACCATCATCTGCAGTTTGTCCACCGCAGTATTGGTCAAAGCTCAGGTGCCTTGTCTGCACAGCATACATATAATAACCCCTCACTGTGCTGGTGGCAATCGCACTTTTCCCAAAAATTATGTAGGTTGATAATTATTGGTTGTGAATTTGTGGGCAGGGGTGACATACAGCACTACCTAAAGACATCCCAACGCAATACAGCAAGCTGCATTTGCTGACTTGGAAATGCCTCTGCCTGCTTCCTCTCCAGTCTCTTTTGCCCTGTGTCCTTCCCTCGCTCCTGTCTTACTCGCAATGAGATGGGCTGTGAGTTTGTCATTGCCTGGAAACTGCGAGTTCAACAACACTTTTGAAACTTGTGAAGCTAACATTGCATATCCCCCTGGTAAGTCCCTGCTGTGTTCTAGAATACTTGGTGTTGTTAACAGCATTACTTACGTTGCTGGTGACCTTGTTACTCCTTCAACCGTCCAGTCCATCCTCATCATCCAACCTGTGATACCGACCTTGCTTCACTCAGTATTACTGGTACTTTCATGACACCAACGGGCTCTGGTTCCAGTGCTACTGGTCCCTCTTTGTCAGGCTCAGGCTTGTCAATCTCTACCTCAGGCATGACCAAGTGCATCACACACATCTCAATGATCTCTGCTATTGCCGCCATCAGCTTGTTCCACTAACTGGATTGTTGTGGTGACCTTGATTCTTTTACCAAGTAGTCTCTATATCACCCCACTGCATCGGTATCTCCCTCATACTGTACTGTTGTTTGCTACTTTGAACTCTTTTGTGTTGCTTCCCTTAGGGTTAATGGTTTATCACTTATCCTAGCCACCTCAGCACATCCACTCTTTTTCCCATTATCAATATTGTCACATATGATTATGGTGGCCCAAAGTGTGAAAAAATAAATTGTCGCGCGCTCATCAATTATCATATGCACTACTTACAACTCACGTGCACGCGACACTAATCATGCACACTACTTAAATTGACAGAGATATAGCCAACTAGTGAGATAGCTCCCAAAGTTCTGTTGCCCAAGTAACCCCACCAATTCTATTATAATGATAGCCAAGATAGTACAGGAATGATTCAGGACCTCAGAATCAGAAGCATTAGTACATACAGACCATGGATGATGTGTAATCTCTAGGTTTCACCCCTTTAACATGCTCTGTTCTCAGTACTGTTAATGAGTTTCTTTTCATATTGTTTTATTAGAGTCAATCTGTTTCTCTCCACTGTCAAGTTCTGGATACTTCAGATTTTTGCTTACTAGGTACAAAAGTTGTCTATGAGGAAGGGATGCTCTTTTCTTTGTCAGTTTTGATTCAATTTTCTTCAAATTTCCTTCATCCAGGATGCATTTCAAAGTGTAAATATACACTATAGGTAAGCCTACTACCCTCAAGCCTGCTCTTCACAAGGCTGACTTCTGATCTACAAGGACAAAAATGCCTTTTCAGATGTAAGGTACTTACTGACAACTGTGAGGAGGTACATCCTGTTTTGAGTTTCATTTAGGGGACCTTCAACTGAAGCATAAATGGATACTATAGACAAGTCACAAGGCCCTCTCTTACCCCTCTATTGAACACTCACTCTCTATGTCCCAGTGGCAAAGCCGCAAAGGGCACACCCATTGCTGTATACAGTATAATTGACAATTGTTTAAAGTATTGTTAATGTAGTACAAGTAGTAAGTACTCTGGAGTCTACCTGAATCTACCCTGCAGCCATATTATCTATATTAGATAGAAGATACCGCTTTGGAAACAGGGATGTATCTAATCAAAGAGACTGAATCCTCACCAGATTCTCGGAAGAACCAGAGCGGGGATACCGGCAGGTATATGTCATCAATGAAGTTCGGCAGTAAACGGCTCTACATAGTCATGTGAAACATAATTGTAAGCACTATTACTCAGATTATTGGGCTCTGCCAGAGCCCGATTTGGCTCTGACCCATTCTGATTCTGACAGCCATTACAGTCGACTCCCTTGTAAGGAACAAGGCATACACTCCTGAAAGGCGGCAGAACTGGGTCTTTCTGCAGGGAAAAAGGCATACTACCGGCATACCGGCCAGGGCTTACCTCATACCTTCCTTTTTCGGAAATTAAAATCTTTGGCTTTGTTGAGTGCGGAGACTTGATACAATTATATGCGCACATGTGACTTGTAAGTAGCGCGTATGATAATTAATGAGCGCGCAACAATTTATTTTTTCACACTTTGGGCCACCATATATGATAGGTGGCTATGTTGTCGCTGCTAAGGAAAGTTATAATATCTGGCACACACTTGAGATTTTCACCACCGAGAAAAAAAGCTGGCGCTGCATCGGAAAAAAGAAAAAAAAAAGTGGCGAAAAGTTTGGTGCTGCAAGACAAAAAGCTGGTGTTGCATTGAAAAAAAGTGGTGCTAGGTTTGAAAAAAAAAGTTTGGCGCTGCATATGAAAAAAATGGCGCTGAGACAAAAAAAAAATGGCACTGCATAAAAATAAAAGTACCGCTAAGGCAAAGAAAAGGCGGCGGCTGAATTATAACTTATAAGTAGCGCTGAGGTAGAAGAATGGCGCTATGAAAAAAAGGTTGGCGCTACGAAAAAAGTTTGGCGTTGATGAAAAATATTGCTGGGAATTAATGTACAAACGGCCAAGCATACCCGCAGAGCTGGTGAGCGGCCGTTTTATTTTTCAGGTGCAAAACATAAAGATTTTCGCATACCATTGTCAAAAAATTTCTTTGTTAATTTCATAGTAGTTGTTGCGCGAGAAATCATCATTTTTTTGTGAGAAATTCATATTGATTTTTGTTGAGATAAGTGATCCGTACTATACCTGCTTTGACATTTCCTTTTGTAGAACCTTATTTCCGTTCACGTTCTCTCCTTTACTTCCGCTCACGCGTGCTTACAAATACTACCTAGTTCCTAGGATATAGGCGGTAGCTCGGTACAGCCTCACCTCAGTTGTTCTATCGCTACACAACTGAGTTACCTTGTCTACAGATTATGAGACTGGTCTTTCCCTGAGAGATTCAAAATCGAGAGAAGCAAAGAAATCACAAAAGCGAATTTAATTAACGAATGTCGACCAACCCGAGTAACGTCTCGATTCCGAGGTTCCCCGAGGACAATCAGCTCGACGGTGACAGAAACTGGCGCACATACAAACGCGAATGCATACTCGCATTAAAAGCGAGGAGTTTATTACAATACGTTGAAGGAAAAATCATACAACCGCTACAATCCATTTCCCAAACCACCCAAACGACGACACCAACCCAAACTCAAATCTGGAGCAGTACGCCTCTCTACAAAGAATGGGTTGCCCGAGACGCTACGGCGACGAGCATCATAGTAACCAATATTCGAGACCCCGTTGGCATTGGCGTTGAGGATGATAAATCCTCGGCAGTGATCTGGAAGTTCCTGACGGATAAATACGAAAAACGGGTCGAACAACGAATCCACTTAGCTGATACGGCACTCAGATCCCACACCTACGAACCAGAGTCGACGACAATGGAAGACCACGAGAAGAAGATGAAAAATCTTCTTTGAACGCTCAAGGACTATGGGGGAACGTGTAACGATCCCCAGTTCCGCCTCATCGTCATTGCCTCCCTTCCTTTGGACTGGAAGCAAGACACTAGGAACGTACCCGGTACCTCGAGCAAGGATGCTTTTACCTTCCTGCATAGCCTCTATCTGGAAAAGCAACAGGAACGCGAGTCAAGCAAGAGGGACGAGAAACGGGTGAAGGCGCTGTTGGCGAGCCAGAACACAACGGCAGCAGCAGTGGAACCCCAACGAGCTGGCAGGAACAGCGATCTGGTCTGCAGCAACTGCGGAAAACGTGGTCATACCGTACACCGCTGCTGGGCAAAAGGTGGAGGCGCAGAAGGTGAAGGCCCAAAGAACTGGCGGGTACGACGACCCAACAATAATCACGCCGCGAATAATTCGAACGTTTCGAACAACGTCAACGCAGCCGCAGCTTCCGTAGCAGCAGCAGACCCCGAACCCAGCCAACTCTTTGTCCTATCCGCTGATTCCATGGGTAGGTCTCATACACGAATGCCGAACACTAGCCCTGACGAAACGTCCTCTAGACATGAGCCTGCCCTGGTGATTGAAAGGAGTGATGAGTTGGAGGAACTAGCTGGCATATGTAGAGACTTACCTATACACTGTAAACTCGTACCCAGCATGAACAAATGCTCCGCTTGCCATGGCAATACAAGTTTCCATCCCAAAACCTACATTGATTCCGGTGCTATACAACACTGCTGGGTCTCGAGGAACGATTTCATAACGTTCGCAGAGGTCGTCAGACAGAAAGGGAGTAGCGCCATAGCAGGAGATGCTGGACGATTCGACATAAAAGGTGTAGGAACGGTTGAATTTGAGACCAGAGTTGGAGGTGAAAGGAGAACCATACGCCTCGAGAACACAAAATACATACCATCCTTCGACCAGAACTTAATATCATTGTCAGCCCTGGACAACCGCGGATGTAAAGGCATTTGGGGTAGCGGCCAACTCGAGGTTAGAGATAGCCAGGGTGTTCTCGTCATGTGTGGAAAGGGTGAAGGAAGAATGTATGAAGTCGAGACAATAGGTCGAGAAACGCGGGCACACTTGGCGAGATCCCACAATAAACCGACGGATATCGCTACCTGGCATAGACGACTTGGCCATGTCGGTATTCCCCGAATCCTGAGAATGGCGAACCGGAACCTGGTCGACGGGCTGAACATTACAACGAAATCGACAGTCGGGTTGTGCGAAGCGTGCCTATACGGGAAAGCAACACGGAGGCCATTTGATGAAGAAGTTACACATGAGACGGAAGTACTGGAGCGTATCCACATAGACCTCTGGGGACCCGCGCAAACACCTAGTCGAGGAGGAGCAGTTTACTTGATGATCTGCTCAGACGGTCGATCAACGGTGAAAGTTCCATACTTCCTGCTGGATAAACGAGCTGTGACAACGGTGAAGGAGTTCCACAGGTACAGGATGATGGCAGAGACGCAGACTGGGAAACGAATCCGCATTATTCGAGTCGACGGTGGCAGGGAATTCGACAATGCGTTGATGGACGCGTACTGCACAGAACGGGGCATTGTCACTGAGAAAATTCCCCCTTATTCCTCTGCTGCTAATGGGATGGCTGAGAGAGCAAATCGAACGGTAATATCAGGTGTACGCACCATGTTGGACGAATCCGGTTTACCTGCGTCATTCTGGGCAGAGGCAGCCAATACATTCCTCTATATCGACAACTTCGTCCCTTCATCCCGATTCCCGGACGATATCCCTACCGAGGTCTGGACGAAGAAACGGCAGGACATTTCACACCTACGCCCATTCGGTTGTGATTGCTGGGTTACGCTACCAGAAGTCCGGAAGACGGGAAAACTGGCAAGGCAGGCGGTAAAAGGGAAACTACTCAGTTTCATGGGGCAAAGGGGCTACCGAGTCTGGATACCAGAGTGGAGGAAGATAATGGAGTCGAGAGATGTCCGTTTTGAGGAGGGAAATGGTCGACGTACAGTGGAAAGCAGCGAGGTCCAACTAACCGGACAGGAGCCTAACGGTGAGGTAACGGTTGATCGGCGTCCAGATCTTGACAGCGGTGATACCGGGAATGTCGTGATACCGAGGAGTCAATCTCGGTACTCCTCTCCGCTATCCTCTCCACCGGATTCTCGTTCTCCATCTCCTCCAGCTCCTCCTGCAGCACCCCCCACTAGGAATCTTCGGGATCGGTCACACCAGGGTACTCTCAACGTTGACGTGTTGGTCCGAAGGCAGATGGGATGGTCTGATAACCGTGAACAGACCATGCTCGCGTTATTAGCAAAGAACCCCTGGGCATTTGCATCCTCAGACAACTCCGACACATTCATTCCAAAGTCGTACAGTCAGGCAATGAAAAGACCTGAACTATGGGTGCCAGCGATGGAGACGGAATACAAGACACTGCTGGAAAAGGGTGTTTGGGAATTAGTGGAACTGCCGCCGGGTGCTAACCTGACGAAGGGGAGATGGGTCTATGCGATAAAGTGGATGGCGAGCGGTGAGGTAGACAAACGGAAGGCTAGATGGGTGGCACAAGGGTTCACGCAAGTCTTCGGCATTGATTACGAGGAAATGTATGGGAGTGTTGCGAGATTCGAGTCCCTGCGTATCATCATCGCGATTATTGTGGTCCTCCGGCTCTCATTCTTCCACGTCGACTTCAAGGCCGCATTTCTCAACAGTCCTATATCCCACGACGTCTACATGGAACAGCCCCATGGATTCAGCAAACCGGGCCAGGAACACTTAGTATGCAAACTGAAACGCACAATCTACGGTCTCAAACAAGGATCCCATGACTGGCAGGCTACGCTGGGGAAAGCATATAGGGAAGATGGTTATTCAACATCGAATGCTGACCCGTCGGTTCGCGTCCGGAAGGAGAAGGGCATGTACACCATCCATGGGACATATGGAGATGACGTTTTTGGTGGTACGTCGGGGGAAAAGCGAGAGATTGTGGAAGAACTACGGAAACGTTGGGAATTGAATGAAGTTGGAAATGGGACACTGCTCGGCGTTCTGATTACGCAGGATACTGCAACTGGCAGTGTTACTCTATCGCAAAAGGTATATTTCGAGAAGATGCTAGACCACTTCAAATTCCAGGACATATGCCCACGTCACACACCATTACCTCCAGGAGTCAAACTAGAAGAATCGCCGGTCCCACTACCGGATGAAGAGCGAGATTTCATGACTGGGAAGCCTTATAGGGAGTTCGTCGGCTGCGTGATGTGGGGGCAGGGACTCACACGCCCAGACATTTCATTTGCGGCAGGTCTGTTAGCGAGGTATCAACTCAATCCAGGTCGAAGTCATTGGGATTGCGTAGAGTGGTTAGCTGGATACATCAAATGGTCGATACACTATGCCATCACATACCGACCACCGCCGCAAGTGGAAACACCTGGTGATAGCCTCCAACCATTGGGTTTTTCTGACTCTGATCATGGTGGATGTGTGGATACTAGGAGATCGACGGGGGGTTATATCTTCTTCATGGCAGGAGGACCGGTATGCTGGAGTTCTAGACGACAACCGGAGGTGATGCGTTCCACGACTGGCGCTGAGTATATTGGACTAGCTGTGGCTTCAGACCAAGCGATCTGGTTGAGGTCATTTATGTCTGAAGCCGGTTTACCATTGGAACATCCAATCGAGATCCGGAATGACTGTACAGGCGCCGTTGCACAAACCCAGAATTCGAAGAAATTGGCGGCAGTTAAAGCGATCGACATGGCATACCACGCTATCCGCGAAAGGGTGGAGAAGAAGACGATTATAGTGAATCAGATCCGGTCTGGGGACAATGTAGCGGATGTCTTGACAAAACCATTGGGTGCAGCAGCGCTCAGGAACTGTGTATGCACACTGGGCTTGGATTGTACGGATCGGGGGGAGTGTTGAGATAAGTGATCCGTACTATACCTGCTTTGACATTTCCTTTTGTAGAACCTTATTTCCGTTCACGTTCTCTCCTTTACTTCCGCTCACGTGTGCTTACAAATACTACCTAGTTCCTAGGATATAGGCGGTAGCTCGGTACAGCCTCACCTCAGTTGTTCTATCGCTACACAACTGAGGTGAGTATCATTACTTACATTAGAACCTCATCAGTATATATTTTCTAATGGTTTATCATTACATTGAGCTTAGAGTATTTCGCGTGATATTTTATGGCCTGGCCGCAGTGTAATCTACAGTACTAATACATTGTCACCACGATCCGTGATGATCATGACATGACAATGTTACAGCTTTGCACAGAATTCCAAGGGGCATTCGGCATCCGAACGGCAGACTCCCTCTTGGGTTACCAAAACAGGCAAGCATGCGCGAGAAAGTTACGTTTTCAATTCAAAAACTGAATGACTGACGCGATCGGATGTCAGCAGGTGGTGACTTTTCAATTAAGGTCACGATGTGCGCACTGCGCATGCATGTCTGCCGTTCGGATGCCGAATGCCCCTTGCAGAATTCAATTCAAAAAAAAAAAATAGGCACCCATATATGGCAAGAGATACACAGCCGCACCGCGCTTATGAGTGGCTCTATCGAGATCTACTTCTACAGACACCCATTGCTTTCTCGACGAATGAGATTCTGGCGCTAGAATGACGTCGATCTGCGGAAGTGCGGAGACCCCCCCTGAAGATGTAGAGCCAGTAAGAGTGGAGTGATACGTGCGTAATGGCTCCTGCTGAAGACTATACGTTAGCTCCTTGAACAAAGAGTTACAGACGAAGCACAAACATTCAATATAGTGAGAGCCGTCATCTGCAATCTCATAATACTATCGATACTACCCACTATCTCGCAAACAGCGATATTGGTAGAGACCGCGAGTCCAGCCTACACATAAGTACCTTTCTTAATACATTATTTCCTTTGAAACAAAATGGAAACACACCTCAAACGTGTTCCTCGCATGCTGGACTCGACGCTGAAGGGCTTCGAGATTATCGCTATCCTTCTTGGCAAACAGGACTAAGCGTAATCCATGGTTTCTTCTGAGCTTTAGTAGCGTCTGTTGGATGTCTTGTAGATTCCTAAGAACGCTCAGCCTTTTAATATCAATTAGGGCCACTGGAAAACATACCGAAACAGTCCCTCCACGTCTCGGCATATTTCCTCATTTTCCTGAGCTGTAGGGGACTTTTGCACCTTCCGTACTACCATTCGAAAGTATTCCCTCACATCGCCCAGGATCTCGGCTACACACTGCTTGTTGCTTCGAAGTGTCTGAAAGGCGAGCGTCTTAGGAAAATAAGACAAGGAGGAACGACAACAGCTGAACGTACCTGTACGGTAGCACAAATCTCTGTAAACCCAGCTGCTATGGGCTTTAGCATCCCAAGAACAGGGACGCTATCGCACACAACAGATAAAGCACCAACGATACTGGCGGCAATTGCGAGCGCATCTTCTGTTCGGCTTGAGCTTGCTGATGGAGGAATATATGGCTGTAAATTTACTGTGTAAATATATATGCAAAAATAAGTAGCATCAGATCACTTGCCGTCGCAAAGGAGTATATTCCGTTCAAGTTGTTTCGAAACGTATCCAGGTCTTTGGCGATATTTTTTCGCTTGTTCTTGCTCAGTGAGAGCCGGGAACTCGAACGAGTAGCATTATTTTCGATATACTCGATGGTCTGCCGGAGTATGCTAAGTACAGAAGGCATCATTGAATGTTATTCTTCTAGAAAATAAATGTACGAACCTTGTCATAGCCGGAACGAACGTTCCTACTAAAGCACCATCCCTCTGAATTATCTGGTTATCCTTCGACTCGAGATTCGCTAATGTGCAAGCGCTATCTACCATTCGATAGATGTCGTTCAATATCTGATGATTTTCATTGGGAGGAAAAATGCTATCCTGTTGAGAAAAATGCGGTTGTTAGCTCAGTTATTACTTCGGAATATATGAGTTTTACATTGTTCAAAGCCTTCAATCGCTCCAGTAGCATCCTTGTATCCGTTGATTCCAGTGTCGGAGTAGTAGGAGTACTGTTACTCTCTACTGGTGTCGGAAAAACATCCAAAGATCTAATAGAAGGAGTCTGTTGGCTGGTAGAGGCACCCGAGCGTGGGCGTCGCAAGCGGAATACGGAGTTCGACATGATGAATGAAATGATCTGAGAGGAGCAGCTAAAGAGAAGTTTGAGTGTCTAGGCTGATACGAAAGCGCAGGGTGCGGGATATCGACAGGACAAGGGAACTGGGTGGACAGAGAATAGCTGTGGAATAGCTGTATAACACGTTGCCACAAGCGCCATTAGCTTGATGAAGCTTTAGGGGGTTAATCCAGGTCAATACCGACTACCGAGTGCAGGATCGCTATATTTGACAGGGAAACGCTGAGCCTGCCCGGTACGTCAGAATCACAGGAAGATTAGATGCCTTTACTAGCTTGTAGACATATTTGAGGTTTGCGCCAAGAATGAATTCGCAACTTATTTCACTTGTACAGGACTAGTTCAGCGCAATGAAGGTTGAAATTACTGTAGGTTGATCATGTCGTTTTCACTACTTATTAGCGCCCAGCGCCTACTGATAACTTCAAGGCGCTATGGCCGTTGCGCTATCCATGCTGTGGGCAGATAGCGATAGCAAATAGCGCCGGTATTATATAATATCCGAATAAGGTGGGACGCACATGGCAAGTGCATGTGGCATCCGGATAGTTGGTCCGGCCAACGTACTTCGAGTCTGTTACTGTCGGCTCGATAGCGATGTTATGGGCATATAAATAAATAAATAAATAAATCCCAAAAAGGAAAGAGGAAGGAGAGAAGAGAGGAAAGAGCGAAACCAACCTCTATTTCTGATATATGTACCTCTTTGAGGGCGCATGACTCTATATACACCATTTTACCGGACGGAATGCTATCAAATTCAGT
>ML770131.1:0-11358 GCA_009733575.1 Gymnopus androsaceus JB14
TTCCTCCGTCACTTCCACTATTTCAGATAGTTGACTAGGCTGGGAAATGCGAGCTTGAGGACCCTGTGGGTAAGGATATTGTTGCTGGGATTCTCGTGCTCTCGTAGGCATTGCCCAAAGGGCTGGATTAATCCCTTCATTGTCTGGTACTGTTTGCTGGATTATTTGGGTATGAGGAGATATTCCCGAGGGCAAGGAGGGCATGGGAGTATCATTTCGAAAATTAGCAAGATGTGTGGGCGTTTCTTGGGCCAAATTCCTGAGTCATTGTCTATTGAACTCGGAAAATATTTGTCCTCGCACTTGCGGGTCGTGAGCATTCGCTTCTGCAATCCAACCTACTTCAGCATCTGTTAAGGACACAAGATCTACTGGAGGTAGATCCCTTAGTTGTTTGAGTCTAGCGCGTAAGGGCAAATTCATAGTGGGGATCGGTGTAGTCCTATTCGGATCTATTTGGGACTGCTGAGTAGTATTACTCCCAACAAACGGGTTCAAACTCAAACTCTGGGTAGACCCTGCAAGAGACTGTTTTTGCACAGGGTTAATGGGATTATTCCCCCTGCCTCATGTTGCCATTCTTTTGTCAGTAAGCAATCCTTCTATAAGTTCCCTCTGTTCATCCATGCTCATCTGATCAAGACTCGCTCTCACTTCCTTGGGCATCTGATTTATTAACGAGTTGAAGTGTTTGCCGGAGTTTACTGACTCACAATCCATTGGGAGAGCGTGGATGCACAAATTGATATTGGTTATAAGGTAGTCCTTGATGGATTTGTTCAGCCGTGCTAGTATTTCCTGGGTTCAAGTCCGCATCCGGATAAGTTAAGAAAACTTTGTCCAGGTTTATGGTTCGCCAAAGATTGTCAAATTCCTGAAGTAATTCTGGGTCCTGTAATCGTTGGACCAGATATGCTGGCATGTTATTGAAGTCTAACCTGTCTAGTCCTCTCAGTTGCTGGGCTACTAGGGTAGGTAGTGTTTAAACCTAATACCTCGACAAATATCATGGCTCTTCCCACGACTCGATTTATGAATTCATGATTACTTTTGCCCTGGATGTAAGCGTCCCAATGCATTCTCATTGCTGCTCTTTCTTTGAGCAGATCTGAACGGTTATGGGAATGATCATTCAAAATGTTCTGAACATTCCTGAGAACTTGTGAGTTTTGGTTATTTGGAGTGGACTCGAACCTAATGCGAGGTTGATTAGGGTTGGGTGAGTTCTGGTTGGACCCTCCCCTGGATGAGCTTCCTCTGTTCTGGTTAGGTAAAGATTGAGAGGAATACATGCAATTGTGGCTAGTCCTCCTTGAGTGTGGGTTCCCATGATTAGTTCTCTCGCAATGACCCCCTCTATTACTGGGGGTGTGTGACCAAGACGCTGAACAATTAATTTGTTCAGCATTCCTTCTAATGGAGTCAGTCCACGATGGTATAGGACCACTTAGTCAAGGCGACTGATCGTCATTACCCTGTCTTAGTTCTTCATTAAGAGTATGGGGGCCCTGGGATGGGGTTATGCGAGGGGTTTCTAATGGTTGCCCATTATTGGCAACTATTCTTGGTCGAGTTTCAGGAGGTGTGGGTAGAGCCCTTTCTGGAGGTTGAGTTATATTCCTGGCCACAGGGGTCTCTCCGATAACTTGAGAAGCTGTTGTAAGAGATTCCGCATTAGGTTGTGTGGGAGTATTATTATCATCAGCGCTACAGTGCCAAGACCCATCAGGTCTTCAGACATGGTGAGCGGATGAAGGAGTAATATTATTGTTATTATTATTAGAAGTGGTATGCGACCCTTTGGTTTTGGTGGACGTTGCCATTTGATCTGGACGGTACAAAGTTCTACTATTATGTTAAAACCATACTAGTTGCAAGAGTAAGTACTATTAATTAGTACTTGGCATATTGGAAATAAAGTGTTATAGAGTTTATTTAGTAAATTAAGCGTTGTCGAGGGTGTACCGCCATGTGCAGACCTCGAATGGCAACATTGGTAAGCTTATCAAGGCTTAGAAATGGAGTACGAGGTAGCCAAGATGTGTCGATTAGTTTATATAAAGGGTTTTGGGATCAATTAGGACGTGATCATAGTTATGAGTCACGAAGAATGGTGTTGAAAGAATAAGAAGGACTCGCAGACATTGTTACAGGCAACCTGTGTTTATGACAAATACGTATATCGTAGTTGTAGGTTTATATAGTTTATGGGCAAGGTAAAGGTTCATTAACGGATGTTATGTGCATGGTGTTGAGGGATGGTCTTGGTATTCAAGGGACATCGGGACGATGTCTCAAATGGGCCTTATTCGTGAGGCCAGATTAGTGTTGATTGGTGTCAACGAGGTACGAGATTGTGGGACACAATCAAGATTGGAATTAAAGGATCAATATAAATGTATTGATCAACACCAAAGCGTAATTTGTACAGTGTCGAGAGTGTTGTACGCATAAGTAAAGAAAACAGAGAGAGATGTGGGTCAGTAGCTAGTAAGTAGGTATGCAAAATAGTAGAACTGGGGCTTTAGAGTCCAGTTCTAGTGGCTTTTATATGGAAAGGTACTTCTAGATACGGAAATGGTTATGGTACATGGTTACGGTAATTATTCAGGAACATTCTAGTTCTGGAACATTCCATAACCCCTATTTACGAGCTCGACTAGCAGTATTTGCGGTTTCTACTTGGGCTAAGCTAGTGAAATAGTAGGTAGAGGTTGTGTTAGTGATGAATCGGTAATATCCAGTGTATAGTAAGTGTAGTAAGTGAAAAATAAGTGGGTCGGGTTGTAACAGATATAAATTGTGGTAGCCTGGAATGGAATTATTGGACTGGTCCTTCCTTAACTGCAGAGGCTCCTCCTCAGAGTTGTCATCAGAGCTCACGGTACCACTTTGATAATGTTTTTCTTGACTACAAAACCCAACTAAATGAGACCGAAATTATCTTCTAGAAAAAGATTGAAAGGATACTTGTTGGCTTGGAGGATGTTTTGGCCTTGTTTGAAGCAGGTTCTTCAAGTGCGCCTAATGCCAGACATTTTTTATGTTCTGCAGCATACCAAACTGCGAGTTAATTGTTTCAGTGCTATCGATCATACAGTACTAAAGCTTACCTGAGTTATCAATTGCATTTTGAGCTGCCTCTTGCTTGGGATGTGAGTCTGTGGTGAAAGAATCCGAGTCAGAACAGTGGCACAAGAAAGAAAAGGAAGTTGTAACATACCCGGTTTTGAAGTTGGTGTACCGTTCTCTGGCAAGACTAATTTAGTCTTTTGTAGAAGGCCCTTGAGCCTGGTCAGAGGCTTCAGTGCCATTCAGGTTGAGATACGACATTGAGATATGACTCTGAAGACAAGATGAAGTTGGTTGAAGTTGAAAGAACAAATTGATCCGTCAACAAATCAAAATTCAACCAAAAAGACTTTAATTTTCTGTTCCGTCAATTGTCAATCGGTGGTGTCCAAAAAAAAAAAAATTTTGGTACTCACATTCAACCCAGACCATGCCCACGATCTGCAAGTCCTGCGGAAAGAGCTTCAGCAATGATGGCTATATTAGACATATACAGACAACTCAGAAACTAATGATGGACACAAGTCCGGATCCGGAACAGGTACCTGCAGGTATACCGGTGGGAATACCCGCAGGTATTTGACCTGTGGATCCCGGTACCTGTTTCCCACGGATCTGGCACAGGTCACAGGTCATCCTTTGGGATATTTTTAATGACCTGCAGGTACCTGTGGATCCAGCATCAATAAAGATTTTACTACTCAAGTGCTGTAAATATTGAGTAATTTCATTAAAGTTTGACTGATATTAGTACATTCATACCTGATGAAGTTATTAACACTAGTACTTGTTTAATACTAGTCAATATTGACTGTATATATTAGTACTATAGTCTAGTATTGGTATTTTTTGAATACAATAGTGCTAGTAAGCTATAATTAACTAGTATAATGGCTGTTTTCTCTACTTATAATATATTGATACCAATTCCTGCATTAGTACTAGTTACTCCAGACTAAGTTACAGCTTAAGCATTAGGTACAGCATACCAGTGGTATTAGCTAGTATTACTAGTTTTCTACTAGTAAGTGTCACTTCAGGCTGCCCCAACTTATATCTTCTTAGTTAGACCAAAGTGTAACAATCCACTATCTAATATGAAGTAAATCCACAGGAAATCCATGGTGTGACAGGTGTCACACTATATGGAATCCATGGACTGTGGAATCCACAGACTGCAAGATGTAGTAGTCTATGGAATCCATGGTCTGTGGAATCTATGGACTACAAAATAATATAGTCTATGGAATCCATGGTCTGTGGAATCCATGGACTACAAAATAATATAGTCTATGGAATCCATGGTCTGTGGAATCTATGGACTAAAAAATAATATAGTCTATGGAATCCATGGTCTGTGGAATCCATGGACTACAAAATAATATAGTCTATGGAATCCATGGTCTGTGGAATCCATGGTCTATGGAATCCATGGTCTGTGGAATCCATGGTCTGTGGAATCCATGGACTACAAAATAATATAGTCTATGGAATCCATGGTCTGTGGAATCCATGGACTCAAAAATATACTAGTCTATGGAATCCATGGTCTGTGGCATCCACACACTACAAAATGTAGTAGTCTATGGAAACATTGGTCTGTAGAATCCCAAAGTATAGTAGTCTATGGAATCCATGGTCTGTGGAATCCACAGACTACAAAATGTAGTTGTCTATGGAATCCATGGACTACAAAATATAGTTGTCTATGGAATCCATGGTCTGTGAAATCCATGGACTACAAAATATAGTTGTCTATGGAATCCATGGTCTGTGGAATCCATGGACTACAAAATGTAGTTGTCTATGGAGTCCATGGACTACACAATGAAGTAGCCACAGACAAATAAATACAGCATAGTGGTGTATGGATTCCACACACTATGAACTATAGTAGTTCATGGAATCCATGTGCTTCTATAGTTTGTAGTGCAGGGGTTCAATTCAATCTGACAATGAACATTGCTACTGGTTCCATGGGTCATTTATTATATCTTAAAAGATTCAATGCACCCAAAGATTCCACTCATTTCAGACAGTTGAAAAGCTTCTAATCACCCAGAATGAATGTATTTAGGAGCAAGACTAGGTGATACCATTCAATCTGATGATAGAAATCACTACTGATACCAGTATGGCGGTGGTACTTAGACAGGTCATTTCCTACACCCCAGAATATTCCATACTTATGAAATATTTCCAGTCATGTCAGACGGTTGAAAGGACTCTGTTCATTCAACATGCACATATTTTGGAGTAGAAATAAAGAGTACCATGCAATCTGACAATGAAAATCACTACTGACTCCAGTAAGTGGTGGTACTTACATGGGTCATTTACTACATCCCAAAATATTCAATGCATCTGACAAATTTCCTGTCATTTCAGAGAGTTGAAACACCTCTACTCACTCAAGATGAATGAATTTGGGAGAAGGAGTAAGTAATACCACTCAATCCGATGGTAGAAATTACTACTGATTCTAGTATGGTGGTACTTACATGGGACCTTTCCTACACCTGAAAATATTCAATGCTTGTGAGATATTTCCAGTCATTTTAGATGGCTGAAAGGACTCTGCTCACTTGAGATGAACATATTTTTGAGTAAAATTAAATGGTACCATTCAATCTGATGATGAAAATCACTACTGATTCCGGTACAGTGGTGGTACTTAGATTAGTCATTTAATACACCCTAAAATACTCATTGCATCGTAAAAATTTAGAATAAGTACCTGCAGGTGCATATATACAATGGAACCAGTGAAGAAGCCCTAGATTGGGTTTTTCTTAGGTGCTTGGTTTCATGAGTGGGACGGAGCAATAATATTCAGAAAGGGACAGAGAGCTCAGTCATACACTACTACATGGATTCCATACACTACAATATTTTGTAATCCATGGATTCCATAGACTATAACATTGAGTAGTTCATGGATTCCAAGACTATGATAATTTCTAGTCCATAGATTCCACACACTACTACATGAATTCCATAGACTACAACATTTTGTAGTCCATGGATTCCACAGACCATGGATTCCATAGACAACTACATTTTGTAGTCCGTGGATTCCACAGACCATGGATTCCATAGACTACTATATTTCGTAGTCCATGGATTCTACAGACCATGGATTCCATAGACTACTACATTTTGTAGTGTGTGGATTTCACAGACCATGGATTCCATAGCCTACTATATTTTGTAGTCCATGGATTCCACAGACCATGGATTCCATAGACTAGTATATTTCGTAGTCCATGGATTCCACAGACCATGGATTCCATAGACCATGGATTCCATAGACCATGGATTCCACAGACTATGGATTCCATAGACTATATTATTTTTTAGTCCATGGATTCCACAGACCATGGATTCCATAGACTATATTATTTTGTAGTCCATGGATTCCACAGACCATGGATTCCATAGACTATATTATTTTGTAGTCCATAGATTCCACAGACCATGGATTCCATAGACCATATTATTTTGTAGTCCATGGATTCCACAGACCATGGATTCCATAGACTATATTTTTTAGTTGTCCATGGATTCCACAGACCATGGATTCCATAGACTACTACATTTTGTGGTCTGTGGATTCCACAGACCATGGACTCCATAGACTACAATATTTTGTAGTCCATGGATTCCACAGACCATGGATTCCATATAGTGTGACACCTGTCACACCATGGAATCCAGGGCCCTGGATTTCCTGTGGATTTACTTCATATTAGATAGTGGATTGTTACACTTTGGTCTAACTAAGAAGATATAAATTGGGGCAGCCTGAAGTGTAAGTGTAATGCTAGGACTAAGTGATGGTGCTTGACACATGTAGTAGACTACAGAATATAATTAATGTTACCTTTATAATAATCTTATATGGTTTTGAAATGCAGGTACCTGTATTTCTGGTCAGTCCAGATACACACAGGTGAGCCCTGGGTCTTTGTATGCTCTCAAACTCCTATACTTATTAAGTTGTTACTGCTGATACAATACTAGTATAGTACTGACAAAGCTTAGGCTAAATACTGTATCAAAAAGATAGTCATTGTATTACTTCCAGTCCATGCTATTTAATACTGATACTTATTACTGGAAGCAATGGCATAAGATTTATTACTCACAAGTACTGAAAACCTAGATTAAAAATTTTCAACAGGTCATACAGGTACCTGCAGGTATACCTGCCATGGATCCCGGTTATACCGGACCTGTTTCCCACGGATCCGGGGCAGGTCACAGGTCAGCCGTTTGAGGCCACAGGTACCTGTCTGGTGGATCCGGGTCAACCCGGATCCGGACTCGTGTCCATCTTTACTGCAAACAGTGGAGTGTGCCTATTTTTTGCAGCATTACATGGAGCAAACCAGTTTCCGTGAGCTTTTCCCTTATGCCTTTGATGATCTACAAAGTTGACAATATTTTTCTAGTTAAAAGAGCTATAAAGGGTATCATTTCCAACATTGATGAGAAGATTAATACATACACAACCAAAATGGATAAACTCATGAAGGCATTCAAAGATCAGTCCATAGCCCAGATTGATATCACTGTTGTACATGTATATGACATGGTTCAGGAGATCAGTGTGTTAAATGGTCATTGTTCTTGAATCTCATGAACTAACATGAGTTTGTAGGAAATGATCTCAAGTTAGGCACATTGAAACCAGTTGATGGAGCCAGTGTTCAACAAGATGAAATGTGTCTAGAAAATACTCGGGTTGAAATCATTTATGAAATATCTGCTTGGATTAACAGCATAGGAGATGAAGTTGTTGGAATATCAAAGGTAAATATATCTTATTGAACTATACATGGAACGCTTTCTCGTAGTCTCCACTTGTTTGTATCACCATCCCATGCACTCCACTGTTATCGTCTCGCAGACTCCACTCAGTCTCTCGTCATATCCACTTGCTTTCTCGCAGTACCCACTTTACCGTATGGACAGTAGCCACACATATTCACACAGTAGCCACTTGCCCGGTATATCATTTATACATAGGACTGTATATAAAGCCTAGTACCATATCCTGTAATAACACCGTCATCCCCCATCGATCTGTGTGATTGTTACTACTAAAGTCCTGTGTGGACTTACTGCTGCTACTTCCTATTTAGGAATGTAACTCTAATAGGTTATGGGCCCCGGCCTTTTTTTTAATTTAATTTTATTTTATTTAAAATCATATTTATTCGCTATTGTGCGTAGGCATATGTTAGCGAACACCTGTCATATGTAGATATTGTACATATTGTATAATATGTCTGTCCATGTTTGTATATCTGTCCACAACGTAAGGTTCCCTGGGGATACCTCGATGGGAGATTCCCATCTAACCACAAGGGCTGAATTAAGCATGGCTGTGAGTAGTCCGAGCTGTGGAGGCGTATGGTAAGGTGAAGATGAATCCCACTTCCCCTGCTCCTTTCCCTCCTTCCTGCGCCCCACTGCAGTCTCTATTACCCCCTTCCCAGGTTCTTTCTCCCTCCACGTTGTATACCTAGATGATTGGGCACATGCCACCACAATGCAGTGATTAACTGCCAACGGGAATCCAGACAATGCTCGCTTTGCTCTACTGTCTAAACCACTGGCCAGGTGGTCAGTTGGGTGGACTAGTCCCGGCAGTAAGTCCGAGAGCGTAGGATGGACAAGTCCCTGTGTTGGTCCTAGAGCTTCTGACCACGCTGGAAGTTGTGATGTGCTGGATGGTCACCATGTGTGGTTCCCATAACAGCGCTGGTACAGGCCGGTTCGAGGATGTGACATGAGAGTGGTGTAATGATATGGATGAAACACAGTGGCCAAAGGTGGTGGATTGGATTGGGTGGAGTGTGGTCGGTAGTGATCGAAGGAGACAATTGGTCCAAATGGTGTCCGACTGTCAACAGGGAAGTCCGGCGGCAAGGTAATCCCACTATTCCCCAGCTCCAGAGCATCCTGTGGAGGTAATGTTGTGATTAATGGGCCATCCTGCAAGAAGATGATGGCAAAGAGCCTTCTGTGTGCTCAGCAGGGTGCGGCTGACAGCCCATCTTCAAGTCCTATGCCCAAAGGTAGCCAGCACGGTGCCCTTGGGTTGCCAGCAAAGCGAAAAAGCCGCCACGCAAGCGTGGGAATGTCTCGGGATGGTGGTGGTACGGGATCAAGAAGCCTCCGGCCCCAGCCTTAACCATTGATGCATCTATTTGTGGACATAACCCTTGTTAATGTCACAATCTAGGCCTACTGCACCAGCAGCTCGCAGAACAGCATCAGGACAAGCCGCCGCCGCAGCATCCAGCAGTAAACCAGCGCCTCTACCATTACCATTACCAGCCACCGATCCGAAGGCACCTTGCGCTTCGAAATCTCATATAGCGGACAAAGACAAAACCCGCGACAGGTGGTGGAATCCAAGCAACCAGAAGTGGTTTGTTTGTGCTAAACAGCCTTGCCCAAACCGGTACAATACACCTCACAAGGATACTAAATATACTGCAGAATTACCGGATTACGCTGATCTACCTGATATTGGTCAGGAACAATTTATCAAAGTTGCAGAAAACGAAAAACAGGAGAAAAGACGTAGTGAACGTCTAGCTGGCAAACAGAAAGCCGCAGCATCATCCTCATCTAATCCCACTCCAGCACCTACTCCTTCACCAGCTCCAGTTTTGTTATCGAAACAAGAGCCACAGCAAACACCACCTCCACTTCCACCAAATCCATCTCCACAGCCATCTCCACAGCAAACTCCACAGCCCTTACCAAGTGATCTTCCACAAAGATCTCCGCCCTCATCTCCATCAGATTCAGGATCTGAATCATCAGGGGCATTTGAATCAGATTCCAATGACAACAATATGTCTAAAGCACTAAAAGCCTTTGATAAGGTTACAACCTTAAAGTCTGATGGATCAAACTGGGATACGTGGAAAACTCGAGTGGAATTTGCAGCCAGATCTATTGGCTACCAGCGCTATTTTGAATGGAATCCACATGTGACAATGGATCCAGACGCAATGCAGAATGATAGAGAGAAGGACAATGACCTTTTGAATGCTATCATTGGCAGATTATTGGATGGAATAATTCCGAAGGTTAAGGGAACTACAACAACACAAATGGTGTGGAGGAAAATTTACTTGGCCTCGAATTATTTACGCTGATCTACCTGATATTGGTCAGGAACAATTTATCAAAGTTGCAGAAAACGAAAAACAGGAGAAAAGACGTAGTGAACGTCTAGCTGGCAAACAGAAAGCCGCAGCATCATCCTCATCTAATCCCACTCCAGCACCTACTCCTTCACCAGCTCCAGTTTTGTTATCGAAACAAGAGCCACAGCAAACACCACCTCCACTTCCACCAAATCCATCTCCACAGCCATCTCCACAGCAAACTCCACAGCCCTTACCAAGTGATCTTCCACAAAGATCTCCGCCCTCATCTCCATCAGATTCAGGATCTGAATCATCAGGGGCATTTGAATCAGATTCCAATGACAACAATATGTCTAAAGCACTAAAAGCCTTTGATAAGGTTACAACCTTAAAGTCTGATGGATCAAACTGGGATACGTGGAAAACTCGAGTGGAATTTGCAGCCAGATCTATTGGCTACCAGCGCTATTTTGAATGGAATCCACATGTGACAATGGATCCAGACGCAATGCAGAATGATAGAGAGAAGGACAATGACCTTTTGAATGCTATCATTGGCAGATTATTGGATGGAATATTCCGAAGGTATAGGAACTACAACAACACAAAATGGTTGTGGGAAAATTTACTTGCTGATTATGATTCCAAAAACGCACTCACTGAATCATTTTTGCAAAGGCGACTTCACACTATGCGATGCACGGACCCATCCAAGGTCAATAAACATTTGGACGACATGATCAGCATCCGGGACGACCTCACAACAAGAGGAATCGATATTAACGACGATATATTCATCAACACCATTATGTCCTCTGTCCCCGACACCTTCAAAGCCACCATAAACGCATTGGCTGTTTTCTCTGTGAAAGCAGACAAGAAGCTCAGTCCTGCCGAGCTAATCTCCACCATTCGTGCTGAATCAATGGTACACCAAATGCAACATGATCACAAGAAGGAATCGGCAAACTATGCCGGTAACAGGGGAAGAGGAGGTTTCCAAGGTCGTGGAAATTCCTTTAGGGGAAATTCCCGAGGCAGAGGCAGAGGCCGCGGAGGATCAACGAGTCGTCAGGACTCTGTTTGTTATAACTGCGGAGGCAAAGGTCAT
>ML770132.1:0-18296 GCA_009733575.1 Gymnopus androsaceus JB14
GAGCCGGTAGAGGCTCGGTACGGCCGGTATGTACGTATAAAGGAATAGTCTTGCTAAGAAGAGAAAGAAGTACTATACGGATTCATGTTCTAACAGGACTGTTCTTGAGGAAATCTAGAGGACCCATGGGAGGCGTTACGTGCAAAGTAGTGTAATCGATTTCTTCGGTAGTGCCATCTGCCTTTTTGAATGTGGCTTTGTGGTTGGCAGAATCAACAGACACGAGGTTATGCTGGAAAAATCCGCCAACACCACGTTCTTGACGAAGAACATCCAGAACATCGGAGTATTTTTTGACGGAGAACATGGTCGGCATACCGGTGTAAAAGTTTACCTTGATTTTGTCTGCTCGGGACGTTCTTTTGAACCGATCCAGGGCCATCCACATTATCTAGGAACCGTGAATTTTACGATAAACAGGACTGGCTGATGATTACCTTTTGAGGTGCTAAATGAAAGGAGAGATGAATTTCAAGATTGACACAAGTAATTGATGCTTACCTCCAGCACATTTCACAACTCCAGCAGGCTGAGTGAATACAGCATTTCCATTCCGGAGTCCTTGAAAAAGGGTTAATCGTGATATGCTATCAAGATTAAGTCGATGATCCTACCTTCAATGTCATTCCAAACCTTGTCGCAAGTATCGTAAGAATAGATGGAGGAAACGCCTGAACCAGAATCGACAAGCGCCTGCGATAAACCTTGGATGCCATTCCAATTGATCTGAAGTCCAGTGGCAACGACCAGTGCATCGTACGACAAAGTACGACCGGACGCAGTCGTGACAGAAGATGATTCTGGAGTAAAAGTTTTCACGTTTTCAGAAATATGTGTCAAGTGTTTTGGGATCAAGGATGCAAGGGGTTCCCTGGTAGTTGACTTGGAACGTAGGCCCGATCCTACCAAAGTCCTTGAAACAAATTAGACATCAGTAAGATCTTAAATACTCTAGTCAATTGACAGGATTCACCATCCAGGCTGATAGTAGTGAAACTCGGCACTATCTACTATAGCAATGTCTCCAGCATTCAACGACTTGCCAGCGGCGGCGAATCGGTGGAAGATTTGATTTGCGACGGAAAGACCTGCAGTACCTATAATCGAAAAGATTAACTAGTACTATTCGAAGAAGCAGCTCAAGAAACTGACCTGAGCCCACAACGACTACTTTGTATGTGTCAGAAGTTGCGGATGTGCTAGAGAGCCTGGAAAATAGTGCTCGAGACGGCAGACGACGAGTAGCGAGCATGATGCAATGATTGGTGAAAAAACGGACTGGAATTCGGAATCCTTATGAATTAAAAACGGATTAGAATTCGTTCGGATTGGTGTCCAATGTCCGAGTCCAAGCGTGGGCGTGATAAGCGCTTGCATAACAACGCCGCTAATCATCTTCAATATACTTAGTTACTCTCACGTTGTCTTCTTCTCCTTTGTACCTTGAGTCTGACATCAACCTGCTGGTGGGTTGCCGGTTTTTGTATTTCCTAGGTTTGTATTGTACTTCTATGCTCAGCAATCCTCGCGCTGGAGGCTTGCCCTCTGGTCCTCGCTCTCGTTCTACCGGACCTTCGCGACAACAGAATGCAAGACGTTCTGAAGAGCGATACGCAGATATACCCATACCTTCCTCGTCTAGACATGTCAGGCAACAGAAGTCCATAGCTTCTTTTCCTCGTGAACCCACTCGTTCTCGTCCGCCCCCATCTTCACCTCCTGCTTTATCTGACTCTGGTCGCAACTGGCAAAGAAGACATGCCCCTCAGTCTCAATCATCGTACGACTCTGCACCAGAGTTGTCCAGATCTCGCGCTTCCCAGGAATCTAGTGCATCTTCAGTCTCCTCGCTCTTTGATCGTGTGCGAAACGGGGCCGCTAGCTATGCCTCGTCTTTTACCAGCCTAGAGGATAGTGGCAACGATACAGAGGAACGTCAAGGACGTTCTTTGCGGAAGCAGCGAATTGTTTCTCCAGAACCGTCATCTCCAGAAAGTAAGATATCAATTGAACTGCACCATTTGTGATCTCATTCTCCATCCTTGTCAGGGGATTTTGATACCAAACGAACAGACACAGGGACGGGTGATGGATATACTGTGTGGAGTCGAGTCGCCACCGCTGCCAGCACTCTTACAATTAGTGTTGGCAAGGCATGGGCTTCAAACATTGCAACGTATGCAGGCGAAGGTTGGAATTATTTATCATAAACATATTTCTGTTACTAACCCGTGGAGAATAGAAACCCCAGTTGGACAAGAATCTCGATTGACCCGAGCTATGAAAGCCTATCATGTTGAGAAAGCGCGAGACCCTTCAGATCTTCCAGCATGGCTTTTCGAAGAGCACGAACGTCAACCTCGACGAGCTGGTAGAGCTGGGCGTCCAGAGGTCAGTGCAGAGGTGGATGCGCTACCCGCTGCAACTCCTTCACGGGGCCGTCGAGTTCGAGCCTTTCCTGAATCTTCTACGACATCTGCATCTGCCAGAACGGAACGATCTGCCATGCGGGACACAGAGAGTGCGGAGCCATCAGGACAGGCTCCAAAGGCCCAGGCCATAGATCGTTTGAAAGCCCTTCGAGAGGCCAGACGTCCTCAGGTTGACACTGCCCCAAACACTCGAGCATTATCCAGGGAGCAACCTGCCAGTACATACGAAGAACCTAGGCAACGAGCTCCTAAAGTCGGTCTCCCCTCTGGTCCAGGACCAGCTTCCAGGACACGCCGTCGGTGATCCTATTCATTCATGCGATTACTGCCATCCCAGTGACTGTTTGTTTCCATCATGACAAAGTTAGCATCGAGCTTGAACGGGTGAAACAAGGGAAATCTGACAATCTGTATTGCTTTCTTGATGTGGACGACCAGTTATAGTTCTTGTACATTAATTGGTTTTGGCTTCGCGACAGTTTATGCTGTGAATGTTCATTGGCCATGAATTTACGCAAGCTCAAGACGTACCATTGGGTCGGTCTCAAAATCATTTTGATCGAGGGTTCCGGTCGAAGCCTTATGTGGCGACCATCTGTCCGAACAGGCCGATTGTCCTGTTTTTCCCCATAAACTGTGTAGATTAGAGGCACCGAAAGATACATGTGAAGCGTCAGTTCCACTGTTTTGGTTGATCAATTGTCGTCAAGGAGTTCCCTCCATAAATATGAGTTCTTCTCATCATCAACCTTCATTCGTTTCTTCCCTCTCTCTTCCTTCCTTCCTTTCGTTTTTTGTCTGCCTCTTTTTTTTTGAGTCGAGTACTCTTTCGTTCTGAGGTGTGCTCTTTCTAATTGATATAGCCTATTGTAAGCTGACCCGCGTATGTGTAGATCACCCACTCTCTCTTTTGCTTGCAAAGAGATTTTTTAACCTCCGGAGGTCCAGCTAGTCTACAGCCCTTTCACGACCACATTCTTTTTGGTTATATCTTATCGTTACTTTTATCATGTTCTCAACATCCTTGATTGCTATTGCCGCCCTCACCGGCGTTGCCTCCGCCCTCCCCCAGTATTCCGGCTCTTCCAGCTCTAGTGGTTCCAGTGGATACAGCGGTTCCAGCAGTTCCAACGGGTACAGCGGTTCCAGCAGCTCCAACGGATACAGTGGTTCCAGCGGTTCCAGTGGATACAGTGGATCTAGCGGCTCCAGCGGATACAGTGGCTCCAGCGACTCCAGCGTCTCTATCGATTTGAGCTCGTCCACTTACAGCGCTTCCCTCGCTGATAACACTTACACTGCTGCAAACACCTACACCGCTGCGAACACCTACGCCACTTCCTCATCCTACTCTTTAGACACCTCGACTGATGATGCTACGTCTGTGTTAGTGACTTACTCGTCGTCGTCGTTGTATTACTCGTCTTCCATCCTCACTGATGACTCTACAAGCACTAGTAAGTGTCTAGTTTTCATTGGGAAAAAACTGGTACTTATTGATGTTTTCTATAGCGACTGCTGCCTCCAGTTACTCCACTCCCTCATACGGTAGTGGTTCGTCTTCGTGGGACAGCTCGGGCTACGACGGATGTGTCCAACAATGCATTGCTCAATTTGGTTCTGTCGGAACCTACACCCCTCCCACCTCTACCAGTGACAGCACCGATAGTGGTAGCTATTCAGGGAGCTCTGGAACCGGCAGCACCCACACGGTCATTGTCGCTCCTACTGAGGGTGTCTTCCGTTACTACCCCTTCGCTGTCAACGCCTCTGTCGGAGACACTGTCAAGTTCATGTGGGGAGCCAACGAGCACACCGTCACTAAGAGCTCCGAATTGACTCCTTGCAACAAGACCTCTGACGCTCCTTTCGCTTCTGGTGAACAAAACCAGAGCTTCGTCTGTACGTGTTTTAGCATTCGGACCTTTCCTTTGAATATTCTCACTCATTCGTCTTCCAGTCACCCAGGTCGTTAACGACACCAACCCGACCTTCTTCTACTGTGGAACCCCCACTCACTGTGAGAAGGGAATGTTCGGTATCATGTACGCCCTTTTGCGTGTTTATTGGTGGCCCAAATCTTACTCTTCTCTAGTAACCCTCCTTCGTCCTTCAACGCCCCGACATCTGTTTCGGGTATGATGCCCTCTGTTATTGCAAACGTAAGTGTGCAACTATTACTTTATTGAGCATGCGCTTATCTTGTTTTGACTAGGATTCCACTGGAGACCTCGCTACCTACTCCGCTTACACTCAAAACATGACTAACGGATCCGCTGCTGCGAACTGGGGTTCAGACATTGACATGAGCAGCATGCCCTCCTGGTCGTACGATCTCGTTATGGAGAACGTCATGTTCACCCGTAACGTTTTGGCCATGAACCCTGACCAGTTGAACGCCGATGGCTCTATCAACCTCAGCTCCCCTAACCCCATCATGGTTCCCCCTGATGTCGGAAGTGCCCTTGCTGCTGCCAACAACGCGCCAAGTTCCTCGGCTCCAACTGCAGCTGGTGCCGCTGCCGTCTCTTCCTCCAGCGCCGCATCCACCTCTGCCTCTCCAACGGCTCCTCCATCCAATGGTGCGATGTCTGCTGCCTCCTCCAAGGCGATGGTGGCTGTAGTGGTTCTCGTTGCTACCTTCTTCGCCCTCTAAGAGTTTTGGATAGTTTAAGGAATTCGTCATGTGTAACGCCGGACTTTTTTTTTCTGGGTTGGAGACCCCAAAATACCTCAAGGACTTATTTGATAGAGTACCGCATATACCTTATTTTTGGTTGATGGACTGTTTTCTATTGCTTCATCGATGTTGGGTGATCCCATTTTTACCTATTATTCCTTCTACCATACGAGTTCTCCGCTCTTTTCAATAGACCTCGTTACACTTTTAGGTAGTCGCTGAATATGATCAGGTTTGACACCGACAATTTCATTTACATTGCTGCGTCTTGAATGGTCAAAGCAAGTTATATCACTGAGATGACGTGTAGAAATGCTCGTGTTACGTGACACTCTTTCTGATCAGTAACCACCATCTGATTCTTGACTTTGCGCGTACTCAAAGCTCAAGGCGCTACTACCCATGTCTCAGCCAGGCCAAGATGCGAAATTCTTTCAGAGGGGCAAGATTGAGGTACATTCACATCTATGCCCACCCCGCGGGTAGTGATGGATTTGGCATCAGGAATTTCGCGCAGAGCTGCACGCTGCAGAAGCAAAGGACAAGAAATTCGTCAAGCGCAAGACGGTTCTGAAGAAGATTGTGGCGAATATTACAATGGGAACAGATAGTTCGTTTCTTGCGCTACTTTCGCAATTCGTCGCTGAATTACTTGCAGTGTCGCCTTTGTTTCCGGATGTCGTACAGTGTCTTGGTACTCCGCTACTCGAAATCAAAAAGAGTCAGTCAAGCTCTATGTTTCATACCACACTTACGCCAATCCTCTTCTCCTAGTGGTTTACTTGTTCCTTGTGAGCTATGGGCGGTCTAAACCTGATCAGATACATCTCGTCATTCCAAACTTCCTACAAGTGCGTGGCTTGTAGTTATTCCTTGCTTCGCTGCTGATATTGTTGCTTTAGGACTGCAATGATCGTAATCCATTAATTCGCGCTCTGGCAATCCGAACCATGTCATACATTCCCATCCCAGTAGTTACAGAAGCTCTCTCTGATAACCTCCGCCATGCCTTGAAAGACCGAGATCCCTATGTCAGAAAAACGGCCGCAATATGCGTAGCAAAACTGTATGCAGCAGATCCACGAAAAGCCGAGCGAGGAGGTTTCGTTGAATTACTGCGAGATCTCATGCTCGATTCAAACGCAACTGTCGTGGCCAACGCTGTTGCTGCGTTATCGGAAATCGGAGATAGGCAAGACGGCGTCATTTTCAAGCTCAACCTGGCGACGGCCAACAAACTGCTCGCAGCGATCCCCGAAAGTTCAGAGTAAGCGCAGATATCCCGACGTAAAGTTTTTGCTGACTTGGAATAGGTGGGGACAAATCTACATATTAGATTGTTTACTGCGCTACGTCCCCGAGCGTCATGCAGATGCTGAAATGATGGCCGAGAGGATTATTGTTCAACTGCAGCACGGAAACTCTGCCGTTATCCTCACAACCATTAAAGCTTTGCTATATCTAATGAACTACATGGAGAACCGACAGCTCATAGATTACATTTGTAAAAAGATGGGGCCCCTTTAGGTGTGTAACAAAATCGCGCTGCCTTGACTTTTTGTGCTCATTGCAGTTACATTAGTGACTTTGCTCTCCTCTGGACCCGAAGTGCAATATGTTGCACTAAGAAACATACTACTAATCATTCAAAGAAGACCGACAGTACTTAAGAATGACGTGAGAGTCTTCTTTTGCAAATACAACGACCCCATATATGTCAAACTGGCCAAACTTGAGATTATGTATCGGTTAGCTCGGGCGGAGAATGCAAAAGAAGTTCTCGCAGAACTACAGGAGTGCGTATGAAAGATAATCTTTGCATATCTGTACTAATTATATTACCAGATATGCTTCGGAAGTGGACCTCGACTTTGTACGAAAGGCCGTCCGCTCGATCGGTAGACTAGCCATTAAAGTCGAGGCGGCGTCGGACGACTGCATCCAAGCACTTCTCGGCCTTATTGAAACAAAAGTCACGTATGTGGTCCAGGAAGCAGTTATCGTCACCAAGGATATTTTCAGAAGGTATCCTGGCAAGTACGAGGGTATCATTCCCACTCTTTGCGAAAATCTCGACGCATTAGACGAACCAGAAGCAAAATCCTCAATGGTCTGGATTCTTGGCCAATTCGCGAATATTATAGACAACGCAGACGAATTATTGGACGATCTATGTTACACCTTCCTAGAGGAGAGCACAGAGGTTAGTATATCAGTTGCATTTCAGATTGTTCTGTGCCTATTCGTTTTTAGGTTCAACTTGCGCTGTTGACAGCAGTCGTCAAACTCTTTGTATATAAATCGAAAGCCGACAAAGCTAAAGAGCTCGTCCACAAGGTTCTCAAGTGGGCGACAGAAGAAGCTGATAACCCGGATCTGCGAGACCGAGGGTTCATGTACTGGAGAATGCTTGCCGTCAACCCCACAGTGGCCGGGGAGATTGTTCTTTCCGAAAAACCAGCCATTACAACGGACTCTGACCGCATGGATAGGGGAGCTCTTGACCAACTGCTATTACACACGGGAACCTTGGGAAGCATTTATCATAAGAATCCTGAGGTGAGTCTCTGTACCAGTCCATGAGTGCTGGCAGCCTCTTACATGGTTTCTATAAGACATTCATTCGTAACGCTGCTGGAAAAGCTCTCAAAGATAGTCCAGCGTGAGTGCTTTTTGACCAATTGTAGTGTCCAGATAGCCTTATTTTTCCTCAGCTTGAACTCACATTCAAGAGCGGTACTTGTTCCGTTGGCACGTACTCAACTCCCTTCTTCGGCCCCCATAATCGTACCTGGCCCAGGGCCCACAGAACTCCAAACGAATGCATCACCTGTAGCACCAGCCCCGCCATCGAAGAGTGATACTCTGAGTGAGGGAACACTTTTGGCACCCTCACCGCCCGTTTCAACCGTCGTATCGACTGATCACGAGCCGGAACAGAACGATGGAGGGGACGACGACGACGACCAGGACGATGTACCTCCTTCTGGACAGACAAATGGCTTGGATCCGTACTCAAATCTCGACAACGCGTTCGGGAGCTATCTCGCTGACGAGCCACGGCCCATGACTGGCGGAAGACATGGAGATGAAGATGATCTGCTGTTTTGACCCATTGCGACGTATGTATGCTTGTATTATATTGAGTACTAGTACAGAAAGGATAATAAAATGTAGAAACCCGAAGAACTATCCTAGCACTTTCTGGATGGACTGAGATAGGTTCGAGATTTTGGACTGGGGCCGAAGCGAATTGTAATGCTACAGAAGAAATATCAGCGCGGCTCTCCATAATGGATTTCTTGACCAACCTCTCCCAATCCGTACATGCGACGATGGTAGCTGATTCGAACAATTCTCTTATCTCGTACATCACCGTCGTAGGGCGTTCCAGTTGGATTATGGATCACTATTGGAGGTGTCCCAGACTGGATAACATGAATGGGAACGTTGAATGCGCGGCTGAGGGCAAGAATTTCGGGTTCGCCTCCCCATTCAGATGTATCCCGCACAGCTTGGCAATAGTACTCAAATTGCTTGGGGCTAATAATTCCAGCGTTGAGTGCGCCTGGACCATCTTCACCGGAAGTAGAGGGGAGAAAGGGAATGAAGTCGTCGGGATGGGAGTACATATAATTGCAAGCCGCTAAACGAGTTGTGGCATGGTTGGCTTGGATAGGAGGTATTATTGCGAGTAGGGCAAGCTGGTCAGCTATTGCAGAGTACAAGCAGTGACCGTCCGGATTGATCTGCGGGAATGTGAGCAGCAGCGCAATTGCTGAGGACACGAACCGAGCTAGCTTGCCTCATGGATCTGAACGTTCAATTCATCGCAAACTCGTTTGATATTTGTTTCTTCATCCTTTGCTTCTTTAACCAATCGAGCTTCAGCGTCAGGATTACTAGGAGAATACGATTCAGCCAAAGCAGCGGCTTTTCTGGCCTGTAATGAACATCAGATACAGAATTGAAAGCAGATAATTATGAGGTTACCTGTCTGGCTTGAAATCGACTCTTTGGATCCTTCTTTCGTCCACTTTCTGCCTCCTGCGCCTTGTTAATATCCTGGATCATTTGTGCGGATTCAGTCTTAACAGTTTGGTTCTGTGAGTCGAGCTGGGATAGAAGATCGTCCAAAAGATCAGCGTCATCGTTTGATTCGGGCGGTGGTGGAGGCGATTGCTGAAAGGGAGGTGAAAATGCCTTTTTCAATTTATTTTTCTTGGAGCCCATATCTTCGAGATGATGATGGTGGTAGAGTTAATCCTAATAAAGATCTTTTGCCGTACATGTAACATATGCCGGCGAATGACCGGCATTAACTGCTCTCACTCTCGGGTTCAGGATCACCGTGTAATCTATCTATCTATCTCTCACTCACTCACTCAACTCTCGGGGAGAAAGATGGCGACGCGAGTACCATTGATATTTGTGTGCTTTATGCCTCATTTATGCATCGGTATCCTCACATATATCTAGGGAACCATGACTATCGGTCATTCTGGCAAGAATGGCGTCCGAACATCTCAAGACTCTGATGCCCAGGATATCATCAATGTCTTCCTCAAGCACGGGCACACTGAGGTCGGTGTTACAAGTGTTTAATATTATCGAAAAATAATCAAAAGATTCTAGCTGGACACAGCCAGAATGTATGCAGAGGGTACTACTGAAGAGGTAAGGTTGACCGAGTCGTCGTTGCGAGTTACATCCTCAATACAGATCCAGGTGCTGTCACGGCTCGATCTTAAAGACGCCACCATAGATACCAAGTTTGCATAAACTAGAGTGCTATTCTTACCCTCATCTCATTCTCTTGCCAGGGTCTACCCCGTGAAGCCGGGCGATCATGCACCTGGAGCTTTACGCTCAACTTTCATGACTTGTTTGGACAAGTTGAAGCGTGATAAAGTACGCGTTCTGTATCTCCATGCTCCTGATAGGTCTATCCCCTTCGAGGAAACTGTCGCTGAGGTCAACAAGCTATATGAGGAAGGTCGCTTGTACGTCTCAATGGCCTGATCGTATTTGATCAAAACTTACAAACACCCCTTAGCGAGATATTTGGACTGAGCAACTATGCATCTTGGGAAGTATGTCCTCCCTGCCTCATTAGCCTGCAGATTTTCTTACTTGCCCTCAAGGTTGCCGAAATTGTTGGTATTTGCAGGGCCAAGGGATATGTCATGCCCAAGATCTACCAAGTGTTCGTATTTTTCATTGTCGGGCGTACTAAGCTCTGATACTTGTAACAGAATGTACAACGCCATCACGCGCGAAATGGAGCCGGAACTCGCTTCTTGTGCTCGCAAGTATGGTATTCGTCTGGTAATCTACAATCCTCTCGCGTATGTGTTTCGGTGTCTATCTGGATGCTAAAATTGAGCTTTATTCACAGAGGCGGCTTCTTTGCCGGTAAGGTCGCTTCAGTAGATGATCCTGCTGCTGCTGGTGGCCGATTCGATGCCAGTGGAGGTATGATGGGAAAGATGTACCGAGCTCGTTATTTCAAGGACGGTTATTTCAAAGCGCTTGAGTCTCTCAAAAGGGTTGCTGTACGTTTTCTCTTTCGATGTCATTGATAATTCAACTGATCTACGGATAGACGGAGCACGATTTACGTCTGACCGAAATCGCTTTACGCTGGTGTCAACATCACTCCGTACTTACTCCGGAGGATGGGGTCATTCTTGGGGCAAGCAGCGCCAGTCAGCTGCAGCAGAATTGCGAAGATAGTGCTAAAGGGCCTCTGCCTGAAGCTGTGGTCAAAGCTCTCGACGAAGCTCACCGTATTGTCGTTGCTAGTGGAAGTGCGCCCTTGTATTGGCGCTAGATTCGTAAATTATTTATGTAGTCTGAACCATGAATCTTGTATAACTGCATATGTTGAGGATATACCATTGAAGTAGTCAATTCCTAAGAAAATGTGCGCAAAGGGCTATGATGCCCATTACTTATTCAATGCATACCTATTAGTATTTACATAATGTACTATCTATATTGATTTTTAAGGCCTACATGATCATGAATGTGCTGCTGCCTCTCGCTTCCTACGATATATGGGCCCCAATTTCATCACGAGGTAGAGCAAGGGCATAAAAACGACGATAATGCCGTTCAAGAGGACATACGTGAACCCAGGCCCTAACCTGTTGAGAATCAAGTCAATCACAGATACAGCTACTGCGCCCATTAAACATCGGACGATATTGTTCTGGAATCTAGACATCAAAAAAAATCTACGTGAAAGAAGAATTATGAGCTCACGCAAGCAGTGACTGAAGAGCCTTGTCCGGGCACCAGGTCCAAAATCAAAGATTGAGTAGGATTCATGACTGAGATACTCAGGGCGCCGACTTTGGGAGATATGGTTAGAAGAGATAAATAACTAGGACATGAACAAAACTTACTGATGAACTGCAGAATTAAAGGCACAGCGATATGGACTTTCTTCTCCAAACACCAGCCGTAGCCCATACCAGCGGCTACAAGTACTATCATATAGTAAGGCATTAACCTCAGACGGGCCTGAATCAAACATGAAACGTCAATTGTCGCAACACCACGCAGATATCGAATGTTGCTAACCTTTTCGACAGGGAAGTCATCCGCTAATTCGCCACTCTCAGACTTTTCTTGAGGCGAGATGTAGATTTTCTTCATCCGTTGGAAATCCCAATCAAGGAGTTTTCCAGTTACTACACTTCCAATAGCTGTACCGAACCCGATTGCGAGATAGCATAATCCAATGGTGGTGTCGTTGAGGAAGGGATAGATATCAGCAAAGAGCGAGGATATTGAAGCCGTAACAGCATAATACACTGAATAAACAATGCCGTTAAAAACAAGTAGCATGACTATGTCCAAATTCCTGAAAAGTAACAAAGGATTCTTGTATTTCTGATTTGGAGGTTTGGGGTAATCGGAAGGCGTCTTAGAAAGACGACGAGCGATGATTGGTATGAGAGGTCGATGGAAGCGACCTGGCACAATACTACCGTCTCCCACCATTTGTCGTAACGTCTCAGGTAAAAACCTGGGGGAATGGTCAAACACAAGCAACACCGGTCAAGAGAAATATCTCACAGAATCATCACAATGCAACCGAGACCAGTAGCAATGCAAAGGAACCAGAATATGGATCTGTTTAGCAAGAACTTAGGTATCTGCATGAATAGGTAGCCAGCGTTGTGCTTTACCTCCACGACCTGCGACAATGTATTATATTTCAGTAAAGATAGTTGCCTCGCACGGTGTCTGCTTACCATTGAGCGAGAGCTCCTCCAATGACTGGTCCAAGGGCCGGTCCAAGCTGTTCATTTCTTAACATGGGTTGAAACTCACATGCGGACAAAACAGGCTTACCATAGGCCCCAATGAATAGAATCCAAAAAAGCCGCCTCTTTCAGCAGGAACAGCTATGTCGCCGATGACGCCAGCACCTGGATTCATGTCTATATGAACGTTCTCGAGACACGACAAACACATACCTAGTGCGATCGTGCTGGCTGATCCAGTAGCTTGCACACAACGCAGAAGCATTAACAGCCAGTAGGCGGACGTAGGTACAAGGGCCAATCCGACGCAAGATAAAGATAGCACGCAGAGACACATAATGAATACGGGCCTTCGACCATGGTAATCGGCCAAGCTCCCAAAAACCATAGGGGCTGCGATAAATCCGGATTATCATCGCATGTCATGCAGAAGGAGGAAATGACATACAAAGACCTTGCAATATCATATATACTGTAACCTAAACAAATGTCAGATGCTGCGTTCATTGGCAAAGTAACGTTGCGCACCGTCAGATTAATCATTTCAATAGATTTGTGAAATGCAGACGCGAGCGTTGGGATTGCGGGGAAATAAATATTGGCAGTGAATGGGCTAAACAGGAATCGTCATCCAGTATCATATCATTCAAGTAGAAAAAACCTACCTAAACATGCCTGCTAAGGAGACAAGCGACACGATGAACCATTTCTCCTTTCTCGAATAGACGCTATACGGTCGCTCCTTGGGCTGATTAACGGTTTCAACAGGGACTGCGGTAGTTTGGTCTTCGAGCTTGGACTCGCTGGACATGATGGTGAGAGAGAAACTGTGCATACAACCTGTAAAACCTTCAAGTTATACTTTTAGATTTCGGAAAACAACCCGAAAAACATGTTTTACAAATAATGACAAGGCTGACTACAATCGTTCTCGGTTAGCCTCCGGTGTCGATATTTACGGTTGACACATAAGTAGTTGGAGTATTTTAACCGAACTAGCGCGATTGATTTTAACGGTACTCTAGCAATTTTGCCCATATAAATTATGCATTGGAGAATATTGAACGATTTACTGCCGAACTGCCGGCGGAACGACTTTTCGGGCTTTCGGTCTTAGGATGATAGGATCATTCCATCATTCCACAGCTCAGTCAAAGACTTCATCATCATGGCGAATGAGCTTTTACCCCTCGAGAAGAAACTATCCGAGTTGCTCATCGGACTGAGGGATTCGGAAAGTGATGACGCATGGCAACAAGTTGCAAGTACTGCTCAAATTCTAGCAAACGGTTTACGGGACAAGGATGGCCCTAGTTGGTGTTTAGCTCAATACTTACTGCTACTTGATAACATCTTATTCTTCAGTTGATAATCACACCATCCTTGGGCATACTCCGCTCATACAAACTCTCAGTTCATTATTCTCTCTGGCTCTCCATGGTTCCGCTATACCAGATTCAACGCATACAACGCCCATCCTCGAGATTCTCAGAGTTTCAGCTAATCTGTGTATGGATCACGGTAAGCTGCAGATCTTACCGTTCCCAAGATCTTGACTTGACAATCTTCTAGACGACAATAGAGCATCTCTTCTCGATGCTGGGCTTCCTCAAGCACTTGTGTCGCTGCTAGAAGCCTACACGGAATCCTTCGATTTTTCCTCTGAATCAAAACCAATACATCTATCTTTATCCCATCTGAAACTCATCAGAACCGCTGTTGGGGTCCTGCTCAACGCAAGTGTTGGTTATGGTCAGTGATTACCATGCATTGTTCATTGTACATTCGGCTGAATCGACATTAGATCCTGTCAAAGTCCGCCTCATATCTCTTGAAGCGGGCAGCACTCTCCTAAAGCTCTCTATCGCTGTATATCCTCCCAACGCATGGCTCTCACAAAACATAACTGAGGAGATCAAAGAAGAATGGCAAATCCGAAGTATGCTGTCTGCCTGGGTTTGGAGAGCACTTGTAGAACTAAGAGAGGTTAAGGATGAGAGTAAGTCGTTGACCGTCTCTTTGCGTGATGTACTAATCCTAGTTTTTCCAGGTCTACGGCCATTGTCTTCTAGTGATCTCCCTCTACTGACAGTTGCTTTGGTCGCTTTCACCCCTCCACATATGTCGACGGCTTCCAGTCCACTCTCTGCCGATCAGGAGATGTTTTCTGAGCTTCTTCAGGCGGACTTTGATGCCCTGGAGGAGTCGTGTACTCATATAGAGTCTTTATCATTGGATGTCGAAGAAGTTCGGTTATCTCTGGCTCGTGAATTTCAATCTCCTTTGAAACCTGCCGGCTCAAGTCTGCACTCAATTCTCGATTTTATTGAGAAGGGGGAGTGCTCTCCTCTTTGGGCAAATGCTCCCGAAGATTTTGATACACCAAGGAAAAAGAAAGCGTTTGATATGTGCAAAGCAGCGCTAATCAAAACTGTCGTCGAAGTTGCGGGTGAAGAGGCTGCTGAAAAGAGTCTGTGGGATGAATCAGATGAAAACCTGGCAGGAGGGGAGTTTGTATCCAGAATGGTCAGTTGGCTCAAAGGGTACGTTTCTGATATGGATGCCGGGAAGGGAATGTTTTTCGATAGGATCGACCTGGCAACATGTGCAAGTCTTTCATTAGGCAATTTAACCAGACGAGGTTTGTTATATCTTCAAGTCTGCAGTTTTGTCGCTGAAACCATCTTACAGAAAGAAATGCCACAGTTCTTCTGTGGCCTCCTCATTCATTAGCACCCGTTTTATCATCTAGGCACCTCCTTTCTCCTTCAACGGATATCAAGGTGAAACATGGTGTGCTAGGACTGCTCAAGCATATTGCACAATCCGCCCCACTGAATTCCGATATACATGTCATTCTGGGACAAGCTGGATTAGTACGAAGAATATGCGACAGTGGAGTGTGGGACGAGAAGACAGATGGCATGGCTGAGGTTTTACAAGTCAGTGCGATTGGTGTTGTGAAACACATGTGCAACGGAAATGGTTGGATCATGTCCTTTCGCTTCATGTCCTGCATGCTGATTTTGCCAAACTGGCAGTGGAGAATACATTCGCATTGGTACTTCCTTCTACAGCAGAAGCATCCATATCTTCGTCAGGGCTGTCCCAGATACTCGCTCTTGTAAAACGCGCCGATACCGTTACCATAAAGAGTGAAGGTACCAGAGTACTCGTCAACGTAGTCAAGTCCCTTTGGTCTGGTGATATCATCGGAACACCTGTCACGACAGTGTCCTCGCCTATCGCGAATGGGACTGTCGATGCAGCTGCTTTGGCTAGCAAGGAAAGGAAAAAGCAGGATAGTATGAAGGCAGTTCTCACAATGCAGTGCGCTACCGCTCTTGCGAGCCTTGTTGGTCGTAGTGTGCAGTATCCCCTTCTGGTGAATGAAGGAGTTGTTGCCTTGACTTTGCTCAGCACACAGAAAACAGGCGGTAAGAGAGGATTATTGCCGTTTCTAAAATAATACCGCTTACTTGTCCCATTGCAGCGCCTCTTGTCCTCAAGGCCATTTTTGCTCCACTTTCCTTTGAAAGCCCTCCTCCTGCTTCCGCTGACCCCCCGTCGGCTTCGACGTCAGTGACTAGCGATGTTAGCTCACCAACCATCGCTACTCCATCTACACGGGGGCGTATACCTGTCCCCAAAACCCCTCTTGATATGTTCATTGCAGTCCTGAAGAATGTTGACAATCCCGTTAATTTCCAGCCGGAGGTCCGCATCAACGTTTGCTCACTGTTCATTCAAATCGGAAGGAATGCTTCGGGAGATGAATTCACGAAAGTGAAAGAAACTGTGAAACCTGTCATGGAACAGGTTTTGGAAGGTTTGCAGAATGCCAAAGGAAAGGAGGAAGTCCTTGCGAAGGCGATTAAAAAGGTTCTCGATACTTGGGCTTGAACTTTTGAAATTATATACCTCTCTTGTATTTCGCGGGTTTTTAGATTTGGTTGATAATTGATTCCACGTTTCCTCACTGAACAAAGAAAGGTCCGGTCGAGACTCGACGCGTACCAGCACGTGACGTGCGAAAGTTGTTTGCCCTTCCTTCCTCCATCTACTTGGTCCGAGTCGTCTATGTCATAGACATATCCTGCTGTATATGGAATCACCGGTACTCTCGCCCGTTATAGCACAACGCTTTCAGTCCTTGGTCTGGTCTTTTCTCGATTCGGATTTGACCAAGACAGCCGTATTCTATTCAGAACGCTATTTTGCATTGGAACCACACAGTCACGACGCCCGCCATCTCTATGCCACTTCTCTCCTACGCGAAGGACAGACCTATCCCGCTCTCTGTGTCGTGGATATATCCAGACAAGATCAATGCAGTGGATGCTTGGAAATCAAAGCAAAGTGCTGTAATATTTTGGGCAGATACAGGCAGGCTCGAGAGGCCTTGGAGGAGGCTTCCAGGGAATTGGCAAATGCTCGTACGTTTTCCAGGCTCCTCTATTTTTTCCCTTGTCTTTATTCATTATAGCCACAGCATCTACGTCCGCAAGGACTGCGCGTCAATCGCCAGACTCCGCTGCAATACACTGTCGATCTGGCACCATGGCACTGAAAGGAAATCTCCAAACTATTGCTGCACAGAGCTTCCGCCAATCATTATCTACGAATCCTCTGATATGGGAAGCATTCGAAGGGTTATGTGCGCTAGGTGATCAGTCATTCGTTCCGTCACGTCTTGCTTCGTGTCTGATTTATTATGCGGAATAGGTTCATTACCTGAAATCGACGAGATATTTCCTCCTCTCCAGGATCCAGTGAAACATACTTATTCCGATGATCCTTCCTCCAAACCTTCTGGGCCGATAGCCACCGGAGCTGGGTTCTTCACGCCTGAACCTGGAAATGCAGGGCTTTTGTTTCGCGGCTTCAAGTCCGACACGAACCAACTCCAACCATTTCGAATGCCTCCGCCTCCAGGCCCTCGCGACTCTCTGTACGAATTTTCCTGCTCTTCTTTAACAATTGACTAAACTGTCAATCTAGCGCAAGCAATGATTCGCCTTTTCGCTTTGCCGATACTACTTTCCAGCAAGCGCAACGTACTAATCATTCTCAGCACCAGCATACCACTCGCCCTCTCTCTTCTGCGGAAGAAACTGGCCCGATGCCTAAGAAATTACGTTCCACAGCACCTCAACACACCCTCAAGCCCTCCAAACCATTAAAGTTGTCTATAGATGACCCAATGAAAAAGGCACGCACACGACCGGCGCTGATGTCCTCTAACTCCTTCTCATCTTCGAATAATCGTTCCCAGCCCTCGGTTACATCTAGAGCAGCGCCTCCTGCTGGTAAAAGCAACAATCCCGCGAACGTCAGCACCCGCAGAAGTACGCGACTTTTGAGCGGCGCAGGTTCCAAACATGCGTCCAAGGTATGTGTTCTTTGTTCATTTGTTATTCTTGGATTTGTTGAGACAAGCTGCAGGTCTCAACCCGAGATCGGCGTAAACAGCAAGGCCATGCTCCGTCTCGCTCTATTGAATCCGAGGAAGATGACGGCGAAGTAGCAAATTCACCCTCACCTCCAGCAATCCCCAACTCTCCACGGTCGGATGGATCTCCTCCTTCATGGACGCCTAGTCAAGAACAAGCGGCTCAATCAGCTTATGAGAGTCAATTGGCCGATAAATACGTTTACGATCTCATGCGGCAATTCGCTAAAGCAACTCGAGCATTAGCCATGTACCAGTCTCAAAAGTGCCTAGATGAGATCGAGCTTCTTCCTCGCATACAGCAAAAGACCCCTTTAGTTCTTTCTATGGTGGGGAAGGCACACTACGATAAGGGTGAATACATCGCTGTAAGTTCTACTGCGTCCTAATGAAACGTAAATTGACCATCTCAAATCAAGGCTGAGCGGGCATTCCAAGCCGTTCGCACACTAGAA
>ML770133.1:0-18284 GCA_009733575.1 Gymnopus androsaceus JB14
CCGCTAACAAAGGAAGTTTAATGGAAAGTAGTGTCCTGAAACTAAACCTAGACCACTCACGAGAATACGAGCCTCGAGGTTGCCAAAAACTTCCGACGAGTGCAGGCTGCGGCTGTCTAAGAACGGCCCATCACTCGCTGTGCCTACGATACAGTAGAAACATCGACCAGAAACGCCCCACAGTTCCTCAACGGTGTCGTTGCGGCTTGATTAATGGTAGCCGAATGACCGTTCATGTTCTTCAGAAGATCAAGATAATGCATACGCTAATTAACTTGAGCAGTGCCTTCAAAGTTGTTATCGAGGCATCGACTTTCGAGAGGTTTCGCTTGAGTTTCGCGGGAAACCATCTCTCGATTTCGGATTCGGGTTCCTGTGGAACGAACGAGACGGAGATGTAGACCATTCATTCATTCTAAGCTGGGTTCGTAAATGGAATAGCATATCGGGACAGCAACGCCACGGGTTTTCAGCTAGGGCCAGCCCTAATTATGTCAATCTCAAGTTACTGAAAGAAAAAAGTTGATTAGAACAAAGGGAAAGGAACGAAAAGAACGGTGACGCACAGCGCTTGAGAAACGGTCAGGCAACCGTACATCCTTCATACTCGAATTCAAGCAGCTGAATGGATTGCTGTCCGATGATACAAACGAGGCCATTCTCATCGGCTTTGTGGCACCACTTCAGAGTGGATGTTACTACAAGAAGGATGAGACTTTAATCAGCGAATATTAGAAAGCAACGCACAGTTTTCCCTGCTCCGAGAACGCAATATAGTGATGACTTAAATGGAACAGGCGTGGCATATGGATCGAGAAATCAAGAGAGCATTTATTTAAGAAGAGTTCGTTAAGGATGATACAAGGGCGTCGGCGTTGCAGACAACAAGGATGGATGCGGCAGGCAATCAACATCCTCCGCTTTTCCGATTACCGCTCTTTCTCCCGAGGTATGAGCTAATAGTTACAGAAATACCAGAGTCACAATAGGTGTAATCGCACAAATTGCTCTAGCCCAACTCTTACCCTCCCACCGAGAAAAAAAATCTATTCGGCGCACTGAGTCGGGAGTCTTTATCAGCGTACTATTTTGAATGCGCTGCTTTCACACAAGTCTGTTCTCACTCAATGGCTTCCACCACAGTCCCAGTGAACGACTACAACTCTGAAATTCAGGATCGAATTGACATACTGTTTGACATTCTGACCCAACATGGGTAAGTTACTTTGTTTTCCATATCTCCTAGGATCTTTAAGCTGCTATAGCCAAGGAGATTACATCGGCGAACCAATTCCACAAATCGAGCATTGCCTTCAGGCTGCAAATTGTGCTCGAGAAGCAGGTGAAATTGTTCCTCAATGCCATGCTTTCTCGAGTACCTGATTCTGACCTCATTTGTAGGTGCCAGCGATGCGAGTACGACCATGATAACTTGAAAGAGATTACACACTCTTACTCTTGTTTTCCTAATCAGCGGTGCTAGCTGCTCTTCTTCATGATTGTGGTCAAATGTGCGTTCTCTCTCTTCAAGATCCCGTTCTCATCGCCGAGAACATCCCATAGTCTCCCTCAAACTATTCTCGATGCCCAAATCCGAAAGTCAGGCTACTCATCGGAAAAAGACGATATCAAAGTAGGGCAGGATATGCTTCTACCTTCTGGAGAGTCCGTTGGCAGACACGGACATGACCTTATCGGCGGCACTTACCTTGCCTCTTTGGGATTCCCTCCGCAAGTATGCGAGCTTGTCAGGGACCATGTTGTTGCCAAGAGGTATCTCACTGCTGTTGAAGAAAGCTATTATGAGGGTCTTAGTGAGGCTAGTAAGCAGTCTCTTGCAATGCAGGTACGTCTTTTCAACAGCTCCAGGAAATTCTTCGGATTAAACAATATTCATCAGGGAGGACCTTTCTCTCCTTCTGAGGTCGAACAGTTCAAGAAAGACCCGCTCTTTCAGGAGAAGATACAGATGCGGAAGTTCGATGATGCTGCTAAGGTCGTCGGAGCTCAAGTCCCATCACTAGATTCTTACAAGGCACTCGCACAAAGACTGTTATGTGCATAAAGAGTTCCGTCGCTTTATGGCTTGTAATAAAGTTCGTGAGCACTCTATCATGGCTGCCTACTTGGAGAGGTTAGCGCTTTGTCACGAGTGATCAGCAATTCTCTGATTACTTCTCACCCGAGGAATTTCTCACTGCTACTTATAAGCTGCGTTCGTACCTTTCTCTATTATTGTTCGTTCGCAAATGACGGTTTTACTTCTTGTCATTCTTCCGTTACGTTGCTCGTTCCGTCCCAACTACCTTGACTTCACTTCTGTACATCTGCTACCGTCGTCTCTGTAACATAACTGCTGTTATGCTCCGCTCATGCAATTCTGTTCCTCCGCGGTAGTCTTCTACCGACGAGAGCAAATACAGAATGCTCAGCTGAACCTTCCCTGATAAGACCTTGGACCTGGGTACCATACTAGAAAGACATATGGAAGCGTCTTAATTACGGTATGATCTGGTTATAGATAGTTTGCAGCCGTCTTTACCTGAACTTGGCTGGGTTTATAAACTCAATCGGAATAGACTGTTACTAAGATTCATCGATCTATTTTCCCCTCAGTGTCGCAATCATGGCCCTCTGCAAGCTCCTGACTCTCCTCTCAACCATAGCTATGACTTCTGCAGGTATGGCTGTACACGAGAGCCGTACATCCGTTCCAGCTGGATTCGTCAGCCAAGGTGTTGCGCCTGCTAATGATATGCTCACCCTTCGTGTTGCTTTGACGTCTAACAATATCGCCGGTCTGGAGGAAAAACTAATGTCCCTTTCTACGCCAGGGAGTCCTGAGTTCAGACAGTGGTTGTCACTGGAAGAGGTTCATTGCTTTTTCTAATCGTTTGCATGTATACATGACTGACGAGATATAAACTTTGAAGGTCAAGTCCTTTGTCCAACCTTCTTCGGAGACGGTTTCTGCCTTTTCTTCCTTCGCATCTGCGAACGGCCTCGAGCCCACCGTGATCTCACCGAACGGTGATTGGGTATCTATCACGCTCCCGGTCTCACAGGCAAACCAGCTCTTTGATACCCAGTTTGAAGTATTCACGCACTCTGATATGTCGGATACGATCACGCGTACACTCTCCGTCTCTCTGCCTTCCGAGTTGGTTGGTCATGTCGATGTAATCCATCCCACTACCCAGTTTACAGGGCCCAATACTCGTCTAGCTCCTAACAGCTTCATCAGCCTTGACCTTGACAGACGAGCCGTCGCCGCATCTTGCAATACGAGCCTTTCAAGTGGTGTTGTGACTCCGACGTGTTTACAAGAGCTCTATGGGATCCCGACAGCCCCACTACGGAAAAGACCAATACTCTCCTTGTTACTGCATACCAAAATGAATTTGCGCAGACTGCGGACCTCTCGGTTTGTGATCTTGTGAGCTCCTTGTGAGACCACGGATAATGACCGATGTAATAGGAATTCCTTACACTCTTGCGTCCCGATATTCCACATTCACGACGTTGAGTGTAGCTGATGGAGTTAATACGCAGGGCCCTTTAGATGCAGGAGTCGAGGCGAACTTGGATATACAGTACACGACAGGTTGGTGTTTTCTTGATTCGATTTTTCTCTTGTTTTTCTACTGAACTCCAAATCAGGTATTGCAACAGAAGTGCCTATCGAATTCCTAGCGGTCGGTGGGGAAGACTTTGCCACATCTTTGCTGAATGCCACTACCTTCCTCGACGGAGTTGCCACACCTCCTTCGGTCATGACAACATCTTATGGCCAAAATGAAGCAGATGTTGGAAGCAGCATGGCAATGTTGGTATTTCAGCTTTCGATGTTTCTATATATATATTATCTTTCTTCTCCACAGAAAGATATGTAATGCCTACATGGCGCTGGGCGCGCGGGGTGTATCTGCGGTGTTTGCAATCGGGAGATGTCAGTTGGTTCATGCATAAATTCTTTCCTCCTCTGACTTGAATAAATTCAGGGTGGGGTGCGCGGAGCCCACGAAGCTGCCTCTGTCTGCGAAGTCAACACATTCATGCCCGGATTTCCTGCTTCATGCCCCTTTGTCACCGCCGTAGGAGCTACACAAGGCTTCGGACCCGAGAAAGCTATCAACTTCACCGGCGGTGGATTTTCCAACTTCTTCCCCGCTCCGTCCTACCAGACCGCTGCAGTCGCCAGTTTCCTTAAAACAATCCCCTCCAACTTTGCAGGGACCTTCAATCAATCTGGACGGGCCTACCCTGACGCATCTGTGCAAGGCTGGAATTTTGAGATCGTATCTGGCGGCGAAGTAGTGCTTGAAGGAGGCACTAGCGCATCATCACCTACTTTGGCTGCAATAATTGCCCTGATCAACGACCGGCTCATTGCAGCAGGAAAGCCTGTCCTAGGGTTCCTCAACCCATTCATCTATTCCACAGCGTCGACGGCATTCACTGATATCACTATTGGGCACAACGCAGGTTATGTTTTTCCGGCCTCATTCGTGAGTTCCGGTCTTTAATTATTTCTACATGTATGTTGACCTCCGACTAGGTGGCTTTCGACGCAGCGGTTGGGTGGGATGCTCTCAGTAAGTTTTTGGAGCGCTTTTTGCAAGATTTACACTTAAGATTGATTTATTAGCTGGTTTCGGCACGCCCATATTTTCCGAAATATTAGCTGCTGCGATGGCGTACCAACGGATACGACAGCATTTGAATCTCGGTTGTTGAGCCTCAATGTAACATTTCTGTAGTAAAATTTGGTACATAGACAAAATGTCGTGAAAACCTGGCTCCTCCACACTAATCCCAATCGATAGCTAATTCCCTCTTGGCATAAGCGAACGCGACTCCAGGCTAAGCTCAGTAAAAAGTGTATTTTAGTCTGATTCTAGTTCACTTAGATTCAGACAAATTTGAATGCACTTACAAGCCACCACCGATAGCTGGATTGTGAACTGACCATTGAAAATAGATGACAGAACCTTCCAATATTTAATGGAAAGTTGACGAAGGCTCGCTCCAGCCTGAGCGAAACAAGTCGAATCGGGTAAAGGACTCTCTATATACATACATCCAATGGATCGTCGGTGTATATTGGAGTCTGCCTAGGGGAGACTATCGCATTCTCTCTTTGGGCTCAAAAAGATGAGTATTCAAAACAACAATCGAGGACAGCATATTGGTCCCACTCCAACTCACCATTGAGTAGTATCAGGCTCGCAGGACTCGATAGTTGTGCTAGAGTAAAATGGCATAAGGGTGCGTATGCCCATCCATTTTCAGAAGAGGTTCGAAGAACAACCAAATCCTAGGAGTACGATGTTTGTTCTATCTGGGGAGTGCAAACATCACACACAAAACTATCCAAGTTCGGTGTGTGTCCAAGCTCAATAAAATCCGAGTCTAGAAAATGGATATTATAGAGTCACTTCAAGGCAAGCCACAACAGAGAGGTAAACATAGCTCCAAGTCCATTCCGGTATCGCAGCTCCAACTTTGTAAGACTAGGACCAGCATGCTGGGCCATGAAAGCTGCCGACCAGCAAATAGTTGTTGGGTTCAGACTAGAGATATGCATACGTAAAAAGCCCAAGGAGCGAAAGTATCGATTTTGTCAGTCACTGCAAGCTCATCAAGTTATATTGACCGAGGGATGACTAGGAAATCCGAAGTGTCCGATGCTTCATCTATACTGGCAAAATGCACAATCCAGATTGTCAGGGGCTTCAAGTATGTCGCGTGGTTCAACAGAGAAACGTGTGGAAGGAGCACTTAGCAATGGCGATTCGAGCCAGGGAGGAAGCTTCGACCGCGTCCAACAGTACCGCTCCGAGTAAAGGAGGCAGTGTCTGCCAGTCGACGCTATTGAACTTCATCGTGTTCACTTTGAGTCACCGGATAATTCCTTCAGCAATCCGAGCATAAACCTTTTCCTTTTTCGAGTGTTCTCGATTGAACCTCTGGAGATCAATAAGCCGGACACTGGATGCTAGATGCGGTTTCTCATCGAATAATGCAACAACACCCTCGGTTTTCCTTTGTAGATAGTTCATCAAATAGCCATCCAGCGCTGAGAGGGGACAAACCAAGCCGTTTCGAACAAGAGAACAGTTGGAGAGAGATTTTTTGTCAGAGGAGAGGTTGTCGAGGATACAATCTATGAGCTCGTTGGACATGGCAGCGATGGGCGCTTGAAGTTGCCACGGGTTAGTTGGCCTCATGTCGTAAGCCGTTCGAAATGTTCTGCTTCAAGGCTTTCCAGTACGTATCACGCACGCGCCGCAAAGGAGTATCATTCAGACTCCCAGTCATCAAATATCCGATATCTGTATGTATGTCATAGTAAACCCACTCTCATTCCATTTTTATAAAGCTTCTGCGTCCCGCCCACTTCTACTTTACTCGGAAAGATCCCTGGCAAGATGGAAAATGTCTACCACTCGAAGCGTTAAAACCGTACCTATAAAGCTAAAAAAACACAACATCGGTAAGCGTTGAGCCAAAACGCACATTCTGTTTGTGCAATCAAATAATTAATCAATTGCTATATATCACCTATGAGTTTCCTCTACTATTGTGCGCGCTTGCGCTGTACGAGGAACCAAGGCAAAGTCGAACGGCTTCAAATGGCTAGCATGATATCATGATTGAGCACACAACGGCACCAAAAGAAGAGAATCTACACGTACTCCACGAACCCGCTATCAAATTCAACCTCTGGCGTAATCTCCGTTCCATTGGCATCCTTGGCCTTTCCAATGTTACATGTCGCCAAAATCATTGCCATTGCGATCCAGAGAGTAGACTCTGCGAGGAACCTTCCGGGACATATTCTGTTAAAAGACCAATCAAACACATTCAACTTAACAACGACAACGCCAATGTGATTCGCAATGTGATTCACCTTCGTCCAAACCCAAATGGTGATAGATATGGCTCCTCCCTGCCTCCCTTGCGACTTGGGAATGAAGCGGTCAGGATTAAATGCAGTCGCATCCTTATATATGTGTTCATGCAATCCCATCCCTCTTATATTGGCAAAAACAATGGATCCGGCGGGGATAAACATGCCATTGTAGACATCGTCCTCCAAAGACCGATGAGGAATGCCCATTGGAACAACGGGATGCCAACTAAGATGACATGCCAGTGTTTAGTAGTAGAACACCGTCCCCAAGTTCTACTCACCGCATGACTTCTCGCATTATATATTCAATGTAGGGCAAAGAGTCGTGGTCCTCAAAAGTCGGGAGCCTATTATGTCCGCAAACTGCATCAATTTCTATTTGTGCTTTTGCTTGATATTCCGGGTGTAGAACCATGGCTATTAGAAATACGACAAGAGTACCCCAGGACTACATGAAGGAAAATTTAGGCTAAAGTTCAAGTGTAACGTTACAGCTTACTGTTTCCACACCCGCGCCGTACAGCATTGAAGCAGCATGCTTTATGTCTTCCATGTAATCTTCCTGATCTTCAATTTCCTGGGTTTCCATATCGCTTATAAGCTTTGATACAAATGATGGTTGTGCTTTCCCCTCCGACTTGCTTTTGATCAGTGAAAAGATTATGAACCGGGCACAGCATACATACCAATTGCTTGATCGTATAATTGAATGGATAATTAATAAATTCGAGAGTGAGACTCCTCCATTTGCGCGCATATTCAGCATAGTAGGTGCCGGGGAACCATGAGGGGAAATGAGCCACTGAAATCGAGGAAGATGATCAGCAATGATCTGCCGGAATGCTTGGAATACACTCACGCCAAGGGAAGAAATCGACAGGAGTACTGGCTGGAGGGCCAGAATTATGCATCATCTCACCAACTTTGTTGACGAGAATGGCAAAGGTATCATTATCATCCTTGACTGAGTAGCCATATGCAATCTTGGCAACAATGCGTGTCATATATCTAAACCAAATCTGAGAGAGATGAATCTCCAGATGACCCGAATGTACTTTACCGTGCAATGATTTTATCATAGTTTGTAGGATTATCCATGAGGCGCTTCACCATGACAATCGACTCCTCGTATGAGATCGGATTGAACACCATGCTCTCTTGACGGCCAAAGTAGTTCTGAAGCAGCTTTCGATGCAGTAAGAAGCGTCGACCGTACTGAAGCGTCGACAGTTGGCGATCGCATCCCATCATGCTGAATATCACCATGTTTGGTCGACAGCTGTAAATCGAGCTTCTCTTCTCTAAAAGGTCGGTTGCAGCTTCAAGAGTATCCAAGATGACCATTTTCCTGCCAAGTACTTCGAGGTACATCACGTCGCCTAAAACAGTGTTACGAGCACATCGTCGATGAACAGAGAATGTCCGACAAACCATATTTCTTTGCCCATTCATGGAACACATCTGAAAGCTGGTGCGGAGGTGGTATTTTGCGCAAATGACCTATGATCGGATCCGCTCTGGGTCCTGGAGGGAGAGGTTTGCGAGTGCGACACTTTGTCAGTACAATGTGTGCAAGTATAAAGACCACCAATGAAAACAGCATCGTAAGAAGCTCCGAAGGTCATCATGGCGAAAGCCTTGCAAAACTGCTGACAACAGTCAATATAAGTCCGGCAGAGCGTAATCGCCGCTGGATGGAATGAGATAAAGATCGTACTAAAACAGGAAGTGCATTGTGATATATTAACTAGACTAGACTAGAGCCAGTGAGGACCCCGGAAACTACACCCAAGGTTTGTCCGGAATAGCGTATTTTAGGGGGCGATTTTGGCGAATTTCTTGTCCTAATACAGCGTATTTTAGGGCAGAAGCTCAGATTCCCTGTCCTAGAATAGCGTACTTTAGCCGGCGCGTCAGCGCCGAACCGAAATTTTTACCATATTCTGGCCCGATTCTGACACCACATCGTTATATCCTCTTGTTCCGAACACCTTTGTTCTTATGAGGACCAAGAAACATATGTACATCGGCCAGGTACTTGACATCTATAAAAAGGGGCAGAGTTCACAACATGGATCTGTCCCTCAGGCTAGTTCCCTGTCGGGATTATCTTACCTCTCATTGCGTGTTTATCTACCAGTTGGCATCTTACAGGTGAGGATATCTCCTATAATAAGGCATAGTATTTGCTAGAAAAAATGTTAGAATACCAACATCAATGACTCGGATGTATTTGGTCACGGCGAAACTGACAATGATGACCACAAGTCGCTTCCTCAATTTTCCTGCCAGGTCCCAAGAGACAAGTATCATCTTCACACTCATGCCCCCGTTGCCAATGTATTGTACCATCTCGGGACTGATGCATTGGCTGGCTCACAGCATAACAGTATGCGTTTGAATGATCCGGATCGGGGAAACGATGGCGTGCATTCCAAAAGAGGGTGACAAAAAAGCCCCTTAAGACTTACTGGCTCTAAAAATCCGGATCCCTGTCCGGAAGGTGTCTCAGAAAAGGTTTTAAGATGCTGCAGGAGTTGTAGAAGCTGCGCAGAGCATTCTGGTTTTTTTTTTGGGATTTTTTTTTTCGATTTTTTTTTTTGCAATTCACGTGACCGTCCCTGTCCGAAATAGCATATTTGAGCTCAAAATAATAGCGTATTTTAGGCCACCGAGGCGGACAAGGCTTGGTAGTAGTTTCCGGGGTCCTAGCCAGTGCCAGTTACTTATGACCTTGATGACAAATCATCTCCCGAGGTCCGAGATAAGTTGACAGAAGCGGCTTATCAGAGGATAAGCCAGCCAGGCGGTGTGAGTCAGCTAGGAGCCTGATTGGCGCCTATTAACTTGTTGCTTTCGACTCTCACCGTGTAACGCCCCCGATCCCTGATTGGCAGGACCTCAGTCTCTACAGGTGGCGGCGTGTTCCCGCGCCTGCCAATATTCTATATTATAATTATTATATTGTAGAGGAACCTTAGCTTTAAACCATCACCTCGCGAGTATACCTGAAATAAATCCAGTAGTACTCGTTGGCGTGATATTAAGGCTCTAGGCTCCACTTAGGAGCCGTTACACTTTTTTGAGTACCTGAGTACTCTCCAGTGAACCCGCGAGATGCCGAGTCGTTACGACGACTCAGGTTACGGCGACGTTGTAAACGTCGCCAATAACCATTACTGGAATTGCTACGGCAATTCCAACAACGACAACGTTTTCAACGTTGTCATTCCCTCAAAAGAGATTCACCTTCGTGAATCTCATTATAGTGATGGTCGCAATGTCACTAGTGCCAGCGTGTGCGCTGGCACAAACAAAATTCAACCCGATTTACATTGGGCTGATGGCAACGCTACTCGCATTGCCAAAACGAGCAACTCGGTGCTTGAATCACCGATTGGGTCATCCCAATCCGGTGATTTCTTTCAATTATGTGCAATAGCACAGTCCACGAGCCAAAAGGCTCTCCACGAAATTTCGAAGCTCAGGGAAATGTTAGCAAATGCTAACATAACACGATCTACTCCTCTGGGAGACGTTCCATACCGGAACGTTAGAGATATTGACGGCGATTGGCAGCCCAGCTATGGCTGGACAGGCACAAAGCCTTGCAGTCATCCCCGCACACCTGGGGTTGAATATTCACCTCCAGGTGAGTCTCCGACACCTCTGGTGTTCTCGTCTCCCACTCCTGCTCCTCTTCATCATCTCCCTTCGTCTCCCACACCTTTCCCTCGTGTCCAAGAAATTGGAAATACCCAATTCCCTGATCAGGGAATTGAAAATTGGGCTGGAAACAATGACAATGGTTATAACATTGTCAAACCGGGTCATTTTCATGACTCGGTGCCCCAGGATGCGTCCCGCATCGTACCCCAGCTTGACTCTAGTCAAGCTGAACGTCCATACGTTCATTCCGAACGTTTTGGTGCAGCCCCTGTTGTGCCTTATTCCCAAATTGGATTAAAAACCCAATTTGGGAAGATTTTCATGACTTGGTGCCCCATGATGCATCCGGCATTGTGGAAAACACACTCCAGCTCAACTGCAGTCGAGCTGACACTCAATACGTTCATACTGAACGTTTTGGCGTGACTCCGGTTACGCATAATTCCCAAATTGGATTAAAACCTCAATTTGGGAATTCATCTCAATTGTGTGCTTCTGCACATGAAACGAGCCTTCATGATGTCTCTCACATCATGAAGAACTCGTCACAGCCCAACAGGAGTCGAGCTGAACATCCTGACGTTCCCCCGGAACGTTCTGGCGTGGCTTTAGCCCCGCCAAATTCCTGGATTGGATTAAAAACCCAATTTGGGAATTCTTCTCGATTGTGTGCTTTTGCACATAAAACGAGCCTTCATGACGTTCATCACGTCATGAAGAACTTGTCCGAGCTTGACAGGAGTCGAGCTGAACATCCTCACGTTCCCCCGGAACGTTCTGGTGTGGTTCTAGCCTCGCCAAATTCCCAGATTGGATTAAACACCCAATTCGGGAATTCTTCTCGATCATGTGGTTCTGCACACAATTCGAGCCAGCATGATGTATCCCACATCATGAAAAACTCACTGCAGGAAACGCGTTTTGGGGTAACCCAAATGGTGATTTGAGTGTGGCTGAAGCCACACCTATGCGTTCAGTATGAATGTAGAAGGGTCCAGCTCGGCTATAGTCGAGCTGGAATTGGTTTTGCACGATGCGGGGAGCATCGTGGGTCACCAAGTCATTTTCACAACTTGGTGACTGCCCGAATTGGGTATTTGACCCAATTTGGGAATTTGGTGCAGCTCCTGCTGCACCAAAACATTCAGTTTGAACGTATTGAGGATCAGCTTGACTATGATCAAGCTGACCGAGTCCATCCTAGGATTGACTCGGGAGGACAAACTCATCGAGGAGAGGACCCACGCAAGAATGTCAGAAATACTGACGGAGACCGATGGGCTGACATTAGTCAGACAGGCCTAAGGCCTTCCTGTCACCCCCGCTCATCTGACAGTGAAATTTCACCGCCAGATGTTTCTCTGACACTTCCCGTGTCCTCATCTCCCCCTCCCACCCCGGTTCCTCCCACTTGCATTGATCCGCATCCCGAATCGATTCAAGAGGAGAGGTTCACCCCTCGGAAGGCCATGCCTTCCAAATTGACAGTGGTACATGGTACCACTGTAAATTCATGTTTTGGCACAACCAGGCCCTCAAAAAGGGACTGGATGGACTGTTAGGATTGTGCTTCGGTTGAGTCGCGAACTGAGCCCGAGATGGTTCGGTTCCAGCAAAGAGTATCCGGAGATTAGAAGCGACCCGAAGCCGAGCCGATAAATGAAATACGTTGGGGAAGGAAACCCGAATGAACCAAAGTCACTAGAAGATGAAGGAGAGTGAACCTTGGTATTGCTGAAGGCAATACCCTCACTACGTCGTGATGGTCCTAAGAAAGAGGATGAGAAACGTCGGCTGATAAGTCGGCCGAGATGTCGAGATTAGGATATGAGGTTTAGGGGATAATCCAAGTTGATATTTAAACTAAGGTATAACTACAAAGTGTCTAGCTTATATACCTAAGTCCTTATTGTTAAATAATGTTTCCGAGACATATCCGAAAGATAATAACTATTGTGAAAGTATTGAATAACTGTCATAGAAAGAACAATAACATGTAGAGCATCATCTGAAGGGCCGATGCCGGAATCCGATAAGTCCAAATGAGATTATCATGGGTGTTGACTATTGGCCGAATCTTTGGCCAATGACTCGATTGGTTATTGATTCGCATGGTCGTAACATGGACTCCATGACCAAGATCTCCAAGAAATTGGAGATTCACAATTCCCTGACCAGGGAATTGACTTTGATATTGATGGGTATGCCATCGACAGGCGTTTGGACAGTGGTAAAGACCCACCGTCCAGAAATTGTGGGGGGCAAATCCGTCGTAGTTTACGACAGATTTCTGAAACTCACAGAGCAAGCTCAAAACGTGTACAACGTTCACGAGCAAGCTTCTTTTCTCTTCGAGAGGGGGAGGGCCAGTGTAGAAATACACTAGCTCACTCTACATCTCAAGTACGTGGGATTAAAAATCCCTCAAAACACGATTCGCCAGAGGATTGGGTATGGTACATCCAGATGTACCCCAACCAATGTCCTACTGGCATAAAGTATGATCACAATGATCATACTCTTACCTGTAATGTACGGGGATGGTTACTAGTAAGTAACCATGCCCCAGTTATAGCAGTGGGGACTCCCAAGGTGAAGCAGCATTGCTTCACCTTACAAACAGCGGAGTTGTTCACAACTCCAGGACTTTACGCATCCATTACTGGATGTGATGAGACAAAGGTTGTCTCGAATATTTCAACATCACCATATACAGGTGACATTGATAATGCTACATTGTATGATGTAGCCTTGTTTTATGCCTCCCAAGGCATTACCATTGAAATGGGAAAAGACATACTGTCTTTGCCCTTCAGTGGTTGACTATGTTCCATACAACGGACCCTAGTCTTGGATGCGAGTTATGTGCAACACGTGACCGTGTTCTTCACTCCCATTTCTGAATACATGGCACGCTACCATGCATTCAAAATCCCAGGACATATTCACGACACGCTATCGTGAATATGTTCCCAACTTCAACTATCAAGTTGAAGTTCTCACAAATATGCTCCAGCTGGGTTGACACGCTATCAAACCAGTTGGGGGCCCCATTCCTTTTCGATTGAACTGTAGGCTCAATCTGGCTGGGGAGGGTGTAACGCCCCCAATCCCTGATTGGCAGGACCTCAGTCTCTACAGGTGGTGGCGCGTTCCCGCACCTGCCAATATTCTATATTATAATTATTATATTGTAGAGGAACCTTAGCTTTAAACCATCACCTTGCGAATATACCTGAAATAAATCCAGTAGTACTTGTTGGCGTGATATTAAGGCTCTAGGCTCCACTTAGGAGCCGTTACACACCGCCGTCAAATTCATAGCTCTTTATCATTTATTCTGCACGTTCTTTTGTTTTTTCGCTCCAATAATTATGGCTATTATCCGCAACGGTCCCCTTCCCAACGATCCTTCGGTAGAATCGACCAGTTGTGTTAGAAAAACACACACAAAGACTCGCAAACCATTTCTTGACTCCAGAAACTTCCCATCGATTCCAAGCTCAAATTGAACTACGAGAAACAGGCTTGCAATGGCGCGCGCCATGAGCATGCTGTCAGTGGCAATGACAGTGTCTTAGACGCCTCTTCATATATATCTATCCCTGAAGAGGAATACGAAAAGATGACGAGGGACCTGCCCTATTTCGATAGAGTAAAGTGCTGGCTCTCAGCCCACACTCTCAGTTGGTTAGCGGATAAACGGAAATCGTTGAGATCAAGGCCTAGGGAAGGAGATGACACGTCTCCCGACGCTCCCAATACTCAGCCCTCGAAACGTTTCAGAACCAACGAAGAACTCTACAAAATTGACCCAACTGCACCTCCAAACGTCTCCTTCGACCAAGCCTTCCTCGACCTTGGCCTATATGGCTACGATATTCCTCTCGCTTTGTTCACCAACAAGAATGTTGAATTCATGAACAATAATTCTATTTCTTTCCATCGCACCAAAATCTCGCATATCAAAGGAAAGCCACAGATCATGGACCTTGCCAACGTTATTAAAAAGGTCAAGGATAGCCATGATGCAGGACCCACACTGGATTTGGACATGGAACACTTTGAGTGGTTGGAAGCCACTGCAAATTTCTTTGTTTACCAATCATCGCTGTATGCAGAAGGTGATAAGGCCAACGAGCCCCAGTTCTACAAAAAGCACTTTGGCTTTTTTGAGAACCAGCCCGATTCAGTTAAGCTGTACGACTTGTGGAAGGACATTGAGCTCGAGCTCCATCAGAAGCACCAGAACAAGAAAATGGCCTACAATCTCTTTGATTACAGAACCGAGTGGGGTCGCATTAAATCGTGCCTCGATAGTCTTGAAGCTCCCTCGGTCAACAACTCAGCCCAATCCTCCTCTTCCACTCGACGCTCCCGCTTCTTGAATCCTAAGGCATCGAAACCCACGCACAACAACCCTTCTCCTGCGACTTCCTCGAATTCCTTTCCAACTGGCAACAAGGACAAAGCCTCCCACAAGCCTTGTTGCATCATCTGTGGAGGCGTTGGTCATACCTTCTTCAATCACAATGATTCCTCACATGGACCTTCCAAGTGGGTAGTGATGTTTCCGGGTTGGCCGGGTTTTTCCGGGCTCCGTGTCGGCCAGTAGGTCCGGGTCCGGGTCGGGTTGAGATATTCAAACCCGGAACCCGACCAAAAACCCGATTTTTTTTTGACCGGTTGTCTAATTCAGATGTCTTAGGTCATATTTCATGACCTTTTTTAAACCTAGTATCAATTTGCTACACAAGCATAGAGTAGAGCAGCACTGATACTTATTATATTCATATTGAATTGAAGAGATATCATCCCTACAAGTATGTAATGGTAGCCAAATGCTCACTTTGTCTTATTGGTAGAGCCCTCTTCAGTGAGTAAGTACTATATCTAGGTCTTACAACTTATATAGATTAGTAGTACTTAGTAGAGTCTAATATTATGGTACCAGCAATGAGCACCAGAGATTCATACTAGGTGATTTAATACATATTCAATGCTTCTATGTACTTATTACTGTAAGCTAATGATACCAATGCTCTAATGAAAGTACTATTACAATATTACTTATTAAACACCTGTAAAAAATTCTTGACAGGCTATACAATGATTGTTGCTACAGTGGTTAGCTCCTGTAACTTGAACCTAGGTGCATTTTAAAGCATTACAGGACTTCTTTAGGGTTAGCAGTTATGATTTTTAATATCCCTTTGAAGTAGATCTGTTATATAGAGTAAATATAACAGCATATATCTTAATTTTGACTTCCTCAAAAATCTCGGGATACCCCGGACCCGGTTTTGGCGGGAAACCCGAACCCGAGTTGCCGGGATCGGGTAAGGAGCCGGGTCCGGGTCGGATTGAGACTTTCTGACCCCAACCCGACCCGGAACCATCACTACAAGTGGGCAGTCTGAGATGGGAAGGAGCTCCTTCATCCGGCCAGCAAGGTGCAGCTCTGCACCTACTGGAACATCTTCTCTTCCTGTACCAAGAAGTGCCCAAGTGCCAGTCATGTTTGCACTTTCTGCGGTGGCCCGCACCCTGCACTCAGATGGGACCCAAGCTGTTGCATCTCCCGTCCCGCAGGCCATTAATCCATTTGCATCCAATTCCCTCACTCCTGCTCTTCCTTGGCACGATTTTTCACTGACAAAGATGTATCGCTCTCCAATCCCTAATACTCCGCCTGACTTCTTGGAACTCTATGACCGCATTATCACACCTTACAATGCTCCCGCCTTTGCCATTGAATTGACCAGGTGCAACCTCTGGGACTGCTACCCTTTCCTTGTCAAATATCTAACTACGGGTTTCCCACTCGGCAACATGCCTACCTTACATGAAAGCATAATTATCCCAAATCATTCCTCAGTCAACAAGCATCCAAACGTTGTCTGGGACTATATACTTGAAGAAGCTGCCGCCAATCGCATGTTGGGTCCTTTCTCCAAAGCCAAGATGGAAACCATAATGCGTGGTTTCTTCTTTTGCTCTCCTTTTATCATAGTCAAGCAAGTCCAAGGTCCCGACAAACCCCCTAAGCGTCGCGTCTGCTGCAACCTCTCCAAAGATGGCCACAATTCCTTGGGTAATTTGGTTCCCTGTATCAACTCATATATCCTCAAAGAGGACTTTCCTACTTCATTCGACTCAGCCGTTTATACAGCAAATTTGGTAAGTCTTCCTCTCCTAATCCCAATCTATTTGCCTGGGTTTTCCTACCCCATTATTTGCTGGGTTCTTACCTATAATTTGCTGGGTTATCTACCCTGTATTCGCTGTTATTTGCCGAGATATCTCGCAATTCTCATTCGCTATTTCATTCACTAAACTCGCTTTTCTTACTTTACTTGCGCAGGCTGTTTCTGCACCCCCAGGTACCAAAGTTTGCACTATGGACATTTTGAAATTCCACCGCACCATCCCTTTGCACCCCCAAGACAAACTGTACATGGTTGTATGTGATCCTGATGGAGAATTCTGGGCAGAGCATTGCTACGCATTTGGTGCTGCTTCCGCCAGTTCCAATTCCGGTATGGTGTTGGGTGCAGGTCGTGACATATGGCAGTCGTTTGGTATAATGCCTATTGCCAAGATAGAAGACAATCTCGCTGCTTTCATCACTCTCAATGCTTTGGGTTCCTACGATTATTTCAACCGCAACGACTTATTTGACCTCATCTCTGAACTTGGTTTCCCTTGGCACCCTGACAAGGGTGATCAATATTTTGTCTTCATTTTCACCTTTATTGGTTTTCTCTGGGACCTCGAACACAAACGTGTCAGTCTTCCCAAGGAGAAGAGACTGAAATACCTCTACCGTTTGGAAGATTTCCTTAACACTTATTGCCGCCGCTTAACCCCCAGAGTCAAGGTTGAATCCATTCATGGCACCCTCTGTCACATTGCATTCATTTATGCCCATGGCAAGACCCATCTTCCTCCCATTTCCAACTTCATGTCTTCATACCACAACCATGAGGTCGAAAAGGGCAAATACCCTGATAAGATCATTCCCGAAGTTGAATGGTGGATCCAGCAACTCCAAGATCCATTATTCTACCACCAACTGCATGAGTTGGGTCCTCTTCAGGATTTGGAGATCTTTGTGGACGCTTCCACTGACTGGGGTATTGACATTATTATCGGTGGCAGATAGGCTGCTTTCCACTTAGCTGATGACTGGAAAATTGAAGGCCGCAATATCTGCTGGCTTGAAACAGTTGCAATCAAAATTCTCATCTATTTCCTCAAAGCAATGGGCTTCAAAAACATTCGTCTTCTCATTCATTTGGACAACCAAGGCACCATTGGTGCCATGCAGAAATCCCATAGTCCGAACTACTGGATTAACATGTCTATTCATCGAATCTGCGCCACTATTGGCCCCCTTTACATCCAACCTGAACTCGAATACATCGAGTCAGCCAAGAATCCTGCTGACCCAATTTTGCGTGGAATTTTGGGTCCTCAGGAGGACCGTCTCCCACTACAATTTCAGCTCCCCAACAAGCTTAACAGTACTCTATTCTATTATGTCGAGGTTTGACACCTTTTTTATCCTTGTCTATTTACATTGCTTACTTCTCACCTAGTAACCTACCCATTCCTGCGGCTGATGGTTCAGTTGCGAGTGCAACGTTCCACGCCCGTTGGCCACTCGAAATTCCCGTTTCTCCCTTCGCAACCGCTT
>ML770134.1:0-18223 GCA_009733575.1 Gymnopus androsaceus JB14
GCCATATTCCCGGGGCTCCAGAAGTTATCGTAGCTCTTTACAAAAGCTCTACGAAGTCTTATCAGTATGTTTTTAAAAAGCCTTACTGCATACTGTGCGGTTCGTGACTCAACCGAAGCACGATCCTAACACATAGCGGGAATAATCATCTATGAAGATGATAAAATAGCGAAATTTTCCATAGCCAAGGGGTAGACGGCTGCAGATGTCTGAGTGAATACGAAAGAGTGGACAGTCAGCACGTGTATTGGACTGTTTGGGAAAGGGGAGACATTTGATGTTTGTGAGTGCGCAGACACGGCAGTTCTTGACTTCCACTGTGTCCACGGGTAGGCCTGTTGTAGCTTGCCAGAGGCCTTTAATGTCTAGGTGCCCCATTAGACGCTGGTAAAACCCAACCGTTTATTAGATGCGGACTCTGTACCAGGACTGAATAGTCTCGTAATATCCGGTACCATGGATGCAATGACCGAGGCCTCTTATTGCGGGGATGTCAAGAAGTTCCTTGGATCAGAGTTTGGGGATATAACCGGCGTTACGTCCATCTTGTACAAGTCTCGCATGATGGACCCAGTTGCAAAACAGCTGTTATTCTTGTTGAGGTATGTGATCCTCCCGTTACCTATCCTCATACTGACACCCTTCTGGTCCAACCTTGAACCAGATTCTAGATTGCACCGCACTGAGGGAATGTGCAATACATTGGACAGTGAGAAATTCCGGTGTGAGTTCCCAATTTTCAACTGGATTATGATTGTGCCTTTTCCTACAGCAACCGCCAACAGCTTTGAACCAAATCTGTGCACTTTGAGGGGCTCGTTTAGAAGGGTATATTCATGGAAGAATTTCTGGTCTCAGAAGATGTGGCGAGCTGCTCCAGTATCGTGATTTATCATATTCTCCTGTGGTTTGTTCATGTTTAGGGCTATGGCGTTGACCGCAATCCTTTCTGACAAGTCCACAGATTCTTCCTCATCTATTCCATCGGTCAAGAATGCGAATGCCCCTTCAATTCTGTTCAACAGGCTATTTGACTCCTCATCTGATACTTTGCTGTAACTGGCCAACACAGCGTCTCAACTGGGGTCACCAGTCTCATCCTCTGGTTCAGCCATCCTCGTGCTCACGCCAACTTTCTTCAACATCTCTTTCCTCTGATCTGCTGCCCTTGTATCTGGGGAGAGGTGAATTCTCCTCGATCCTTTGTACCAGTCAGGGTACTTTCCGGCGCTTCCACCATTGTAAGCGAAACATTCGTCTATTGTGTGTCTGACTGGATAACCACAGAACTTGTTTCCACAGATCTTCTTCTTCTCATTTGCTTCCAGGTACGGCTTTGCTTTACAATCATTCCTTCGGATTTGGTGCTGTTGTTGACTTGACGAGGAGGAAGAATTAGCCGAGTAGGCACCAGGTAAAGGATTGCCAGTTTGTTTTCCTCTCTTCCCAGAAAGGATCATGTTAACTGATATTGTCGAAGCAGATATACCCTTGTGGATTTCCTCCTCCCGGAGATGTTGTATCACCTGCCTTGAGCTGTAAGGAGTACCTGCAGCTTCAGCTTCCTTCATCTTCTCGTGGAGGTGATCACAACAGTAGCGCCAATCGTCATTGCAAGATGCTTTGCAAACTCGGGATTAGGCATCAGCAGAGGGTCTGCATCGCAGAGTTGACTGTAGAGTTGGATCATCATGGTCAACCACGAGGTGGGATCTTCAGAGTCTCTGCAGACATTGACAATGATTTGCTGTTTAAGGGATATGGCAGCCAAGGAATTTGTTGGTTCATATTCATTTTTCAAGGCAAACCATGCTGAGTGAGCAGACTTGCAGTTGTCGACAATGTAGAGCTTATGGGTTGGAATGGCTTTGACTATAAAAGCGAGAGCTTTCTTATTGCCATCCAACCAAGTCTTGGCTGCAGCTTTAGCCAGTGCAATTGCCGCTTCGTTACCGTGGGTTTTCCCTTTCACCCAGTTGCCCTCCACAAGGACATTGACTTCCATACTTGTCTCAAGGGTAGGAATGACCGGTGGCTTGTGATCTGGACCATTGATGTATCTCCAGTAGTCCGCAGCATTAAGTTTGAGCTCGGATTTTCTACAGAATTCATTGTAATTATTTGAACCATCTTCGTTTTCCTTTATAGGGGTAAGTGAGATTTTCTTCCAATTCCCTTTCTCGGAATTGTCAGTGATTTCGGTCATAGTTGGTGAGGGGAGTTTCGAGATGTTGTATTGCCGTAAGGTTTACTGGGTTTAGAGTACTTGGTGAGCTCGATATATGATGTATATGCGCAGATTTAGAGCTTGGGGCCCATAACCTATTATCAGTAATGTAGTTCAATAAGATTTAATTGGGAAGATTGGTTCTGGTTTGGAGCAACGAGAGTTTAGTATTAGTTGTACAAGTTATTCAGAAGGTATCATACCTGGTTCGGAGCAACAAGAGTTAAAGGGGTCGTTGCTCTGACCCAGGTTAGTAAGTAAGTCTGATTGTACTACTTCGGCATGGGTGCTTGGACACCATCCGTTAACACCATCCAACCTAATCAAGAGTACTAAATTGGTATCTGAAGACAGAAAAATAGAGAACAGACTTTTTCCAGTGGAATTTTCAACTGTCAAATGTTGAGGTATATAACAGTGTACTTGAAATGGCACTCGGGAATCTGTAGATAAACGGTACAAGTCTGATATAATGTTAGTATAACAGTAGGTAAGGTGAATTTAGCAAGCTCACCTCAGCACCATTACAACATAGCGGTCTGAGGTGAGTTGATTGTAAGTACTTGTATATATAGGAAACATATAGTAGGGCTCATCACAAGATCATAAGTAATTGTAATCTAATCTAGCATGTAACTAAGGTATTCTACTTGTGTCCATGTTTGTACATAGAGTGACTGTGAATGTAAGTGAGCTGACCATAAACAACAACACTCCCTCTCAAACTGGACCAAGTCTGCCAGCTGCTGCAAAATGTTTCGCTTTGGCGCTGGGCAGAGCCTTTGTCAATGCATCAGTGACCATTTCCTTGGTTGGACAATAAACCAACTTGATTTTTCCCTCCTCAATGACATAGCAGATAAAGTGATAGTGCATGTCAATGTGCTTTGTACGGGACCCAATGGCTAGTCCCCTTTAGAGTTTTCTGGGAATGAAGTGTTGAAACTAGCAAGCTGTCCTGCTAGAATGTGAAGGGAGGCCTTCTGTATGCTGAGCAGGGTGCGGCACTATAGCTCGCCCTCCTGTTGAGCGGCCAGCACAAAGAAAAAAGCCCGCGACAAGCGTGGGAGAGTTTCGAGATGGTGGTGGTTCAGGATCAAGAAGTGTTCCCCTTGCCATATCTAACATTGGATCACCTCCTAGAGTCATATTTTGGTAATTGGTGATCCAGGCAATAAAAAAAGATGGTCGGGACTTGAAAAGGCAACCACAATAAGGCTGGAGACTGTTGAGGCTGTAATCGGTGAAGTTTCAATGAATTAAGATGAGTAAATGTGGTGTTGGATCCACAACTTTCATTAGGTACAGTATATGTAATGGTAAAAAAAGATCAGTGTGTAATGCTCCATATGGCACACAAAGTTGATGGTTGATACTCACACTGAAAGTGCAAAAAAAATCCGCTCAAATGAAATACTAACTGATTTATAAACTTCTGTATCAAAAATCACTTATGAGTGAAAATATACATATCAGTACATTGTTTAGAAAAACCAAAGAAGGGCCCGAATTATAACATATCTGAGCTCCCAAAATGGTAAATGATGTGTCATATATTGCAAGTCAAATCATTCCGGCAAAATATTTCCTCTTAGGTGTATTTTCAGACAATATAAAAAGTTGTATGAATAATTATATAACAGAATAACTGAAAAGCCACAACAAAGTCATACAGTGGGTCAAAAAATTGTCCACATGTTTGACACTTTTGTAAAGATCCAGAATTTGCGAGATGGATATTATATATATCAAAAAGTGATTAGTGGGGACTAAAGAGCCCTGGATCTTGGCTCCATGTACATATCTGGTTTGTCTTGTTTGGATTAAAACTCACTTAGATATAAGCAATTCAAATCAATGACCCATGTGGACAATTTTTTGAGTTTGTATTGTAATAACTTTGCTCCACAATTGTGAGCTCTCATCAATGACATCATGACTCAGACTGTATGGTGATGTCATATAGACATCATAATGATATCATACAACCTATCTGACATATATATAAGCATATCTCACTGATTTATGGTTCTAACAAAATTATGAGACCTCTCACACCCTCTCAGAAAGACAATGTCCTCTCTCTGCTCCACACTGCAGTGTTCTACCATAAGCCCTTAAATAACAATCTCAAAATCTTTAGGGCTTAAGCCCATTTAAGGCCTTAATTTAAGGCCTTAATTAAGCCTTAGGTTGATAATTCATTTTTTATTATTTTTAAACTGACCATGTCAGGCCAGTGCCACAGGAAAGTAATGAAATTTTGTGTTATACAAAATACTTCTACATTATAATTTATAATTTATTCTTCATTATTGCCAATCTTGTTAGCACCTTCAACAGCCCAGTGCAACACCAGTGTCTCCATAAACTCTGCACTTCATCAACTAAGTATCCTTCTGGATTATTGATTGATTATGGAAATATCAAGTAAAAGGTAGAAAAATGAGACTTTATTGAATATTCCTACATATTTCCCTTTTGGCTTGGGACACAGCCACTTAAGCCTTTGTTAAGGCCTTAAGGGATCCGAGGAAAATCCTGAAGCCTTAACATAAGGCCTTAACTTAAGGCCTATGTACTTAAGGCTTAGGCCTTCGGTAGAACACTGCCACACTGGAGCTTCTACCAGGGAAATCTCTGCTCAGACAGGTGTATCCAAGTCAAAGATTGCTTCTTTGGCAAAAGAAGCACTCCCAGACAAGGAGAGCCATCCAGCAGGCCGCCCTAGAAAGCTCTCTACTACTGATGAAAATGCTGTCATCAAACAAATCTCCACTGGCAGGGCCAAGAATGCGGCACAGGTGGCCAAAAACATTAATCCACTCCTCCCCCATCCAGTCTCTACTCAGACCATCAGAAATACCCTTCACAAAGCCAATGTACAACCTCACAAAAAGCAGAAAAAGCCCAAGCTCACCCCTGGTCACAGGAAAGCTTGTTTGGCATTCACTCAGAAGTATCTGGAATGGACTGTAGATGATTGGAAGAGGGTTGTTTGGTCAGATGAGACCAAAACAATAGATACGGGTCAGATGGGCAGCAGTATGTATGGGGGAGAAAGGGGGAATCAGTAGGAGAAAGAGGCATCAAGGAAACTGTAAAGTTTGGGGGAGGAAATATCATGGTGTGGGGATGTATGGGATGGGAAGGTGTGGGGAATTTGGTGGAGGTTGAGGGGAGGATGAATGGGGAGCAGTATGTTGACATTTTGGATGGCAATCTCTTGGAAAGCATGGAAAATCTGCTTCGTGATCCAGAGATAGCCATCTTTCAGTAGGATAATGACCCTAAACAGTAAACACACCTCCAAAGTTGCTGCCAAGTGGTTCGATGACCATGAGATCAACTGTATGGATTGGCCTGCACAGTCCCCTGATCTCAATCCCATTGAACATCTCTGGACAACCCTCAAAAACAAACTTAATGAATATGACAAGCTACCCTCTGGAGCTTGGGAGTTGTGGGACAGAGTGGCAGAAAAATGGGGGGAAATTACCGAGGAAGATTATCAGAGGTTAATTAGGAGCATACCAAGAAGGCTCAAAGCAGTTATGAGTGCACATGGAGGTCATACCAAGTATCAGACTACCTTTTCTGTATTTCAATGTGCTTATCAAAAAATTGTCCACATGGATCATTGAATTGAATTGCTTATATCTCAATGAGTTTTAATCCAAACAAGACACACCAGATATGTACATGGAGCCAGGATCCAGGGCTCTTTAGTCCCCGCTAATCACTTTTTGATATATATAATATCTATCTTGCAAATCCTGGATCTTTCCAAAAGTGTCAAACATGTGGACAATTTTTGACCCACTGTATTCTAACAACAACAAATACCTTCTCTGATGGAGGTTCTCTGTTCAAGTAAGTACAATAATTGTACAAGTAAGTACTGTCATCTTATGCTTACACTAGTGTTCGGGCCCCTGCTGCCTTTCATAGCTTCAGCTGGCAATTAAATAATAACAAGCAGAAACAGAATGTTCTATCAGTGTATTTCACTATGTGTTGTAAATACAACAAAAATTTTTATCCTTGACTGTCAACTTTGTTGGAGTACAGTCTGTAGCATTGAGTTTATTCCAGCAGAAAGCACTGAATACTGCTGTGTAAAGGTGTATGTACCATTGCTTGACTGTGCCTTCTTTTTGTTGAATTAGCTGCTAAGATGTTGACAGAGATGAGACAGAAGAGCCAGAAACAAGTAATTGAACTCAATGTGGTAGGCAGAGAACCTTGAGTCAAATGTGCAAGGTTCTGGGGCCTCGAACTACTGACTATAAGATAAGTAACAACAAACATCAGCAAAACCTGGGTATTGGTCATAGAAGTTATAGCAACTCATCGCAAATTATAGCAGCCATAGTTCTCTACAGAACTATGCAGTGCTATGGGTTTCTATAAGCTCCTATGAGCTCCTATGAGGTTACCGAGCATTCAAAGCAACTGTCAACTCATTTTGGCATCTTGACAGCTGTCATTATCACCTGCTAATGCTATATAAGAATCGATGCATTTTCAATGCATCATTGTAACTTCCCCAAGTTCCCTTTTTTTTCCAAGTCACTCAGTAAGTCTCCGAACTCAAGCCTTCAACTTCATGTCTCAATTTTTTGCAGCATTTGATTCTAAGCATCAATCACTACTTATAATAATAAGTACTTGTACTGTACCGTTTCGACCAAGTGTTCGGTCACGCATCACCTTCACCCAAAATGAACAGTTCACAGGTAGCTGTCACTGGTCACTTTGAGCTGTGAGCACTGTGACAATTGAAACAAAAAAAAAAGTCTCGAAAATCAATCAAAAATGCTGAAAAATCTTCAATATTTGTTCAAAATAGCCTCAGTTCACCTTTGACAAGCCTGAATTTGGTTCAAAAATAAAGCAACAGATCACTGAGTACCTGCATCTAAAGGCCCAGTGAACAGTTCACAGATCGGTCACCAGTTACTACCATCTGTGAGCACTAAAAATTGTGAACAGGTCAGGTCACGCGTCACAACCCGTGAACACTTGGTCGAAACGGTACAGTACTGTGGCTTGAGTCATTTATGTATACACTAGTTAATGTAGTTCTAGTCTCGCTATAGTATTATCCTACTACAAACATGACAATATGATGGTTTATTATGATTATTCTGGTCTCATTTGGTCTCGCGAGCATTGCGCGAGTGAGGGAAACAATTCAAAAGAATAATATATTTAGTTTGAATTGGACCCTGACATGTCCTGACAGACAACGTTCCCGAGAAATCCATAGCAATCCATAGAACCTCATAGCATGCCATAGTTCTCCACAAAGGGTACCCTTGCTATGGGCTCTATGAGTGCTATGAGTGCTGTGGAGAACTGTGGAGTTCTCCCTAGCATGCCCAGGTTTTGCTGATGAATACTAGTGTAACATGGATGAAACAGGAGCAACATGTAACAGCGTGAGTATCTTGTCATCCAACACTGTTCCTCCTAATTATAGGCCTTGTTAATTTGCTACACCATTCAAGCACCATTTGGACTAGTATTTGGACAAGCTTCCTTGCATTTCAAATTTCTGAAGGGTGGTATGAAACATCTGGAGCTCGCACAAGCACTGTGTAGTACTACATAGTGCACCTGGTGCCCTAGTTCACCTAGCTAGGTCCCCTACTACACACTACTACACAGTGCATTATGAGACCAATAATCTAACCAACTTAAGAAGTATCTTTGAGATGGTTCATACAATGTGCAAATGTCAAAAATCACTTCTTGGGGCTTGTTCAATATTCCTGCTTCTCAGCCTTCTGGCTTTGCTGATGGCTCAATAGGCACATTAGAGAGGATGTAGAGACAATTTTATTCCAGTCATCCATTCCATGCACTTAATTATATAAAATTATCATAGTAAATGGGAAAAGAGAGATAAGTCCAACTCTTGACCTTGGAGACTGATGGTTGAAGTAGTCGTGAAGGCCCCTGCAGGAAAATGGCGAGGCATGCAAGGTGTTTTGTACCTGCGGGAAGGAGCTCTGAGGTAGTGTATACAATTTGCCCTGAAGTCACAATACATATTTCCAGATCAAGCATTTGATGTTCATCTGAGATGGTTTTGGAATACGAGGTGCACTAGGTGCATTGACTAAGTAAAATGGTGTTTTTTAGTGCCAAATTCAATGAATGGTTCTGGAGGAGATCAGCCGCTTTCATACTTAAGCAAATTTATTCCATATTTCCAACTGTTCCAAAAAACCTAGGCCAGATCACAGGAAAGTTGAGTTGATGGCTGAGCACATGCAACATCGGCATCAGACATGCCACCAGGTTCCTCAAAACACACACAACCAGTTACTGTGTTGGTCAGAAACAATGGTCACATCTCCAGTTTTTGAGAGCCTGCCAAATTGCGTATTCCCTGGCATTGGATAATTATTTTTAACAACCATGTTGGAGGGTTGTTAGCAAATAACAACCCTCATGTCTATTGCAAATGGCATCAATGGTATGGAAGGAAGTGTTGAACAGCAAGTGAGACCAAATGGTGAAATCACATTACTAACCAAGTGTAGTGCTTGTGGTATGAGACAGATGTAGAGAAGCTTAGTATTGTCAGTGAGACAGTGAAGCAGTAGTATGCAGAGCAATGGGGACTAAAGGAGAACTACTACAGTGTATATACTAATTGTCTGTGAAACTATACAGTACCCTAGATCTAATAATAGGTACAGTATTGGTAATTGTCCATACGTATAATGGTCCCTACAATGTGATGTATGTATATACATCAGCAGTTGAAATCCTAGCTATAATCACATGTACGTAACTAGTGATTGACATTAATCAAATGATATCAGTACATAGGAATGTGATTTTGGTGATCAGTAAGCCAATGTTGAATATCACAGTACAAAGTACCTGATCATGTGTCCATGATCGCGAGCATATCTTTAACAGGAAGGAAAGATGCAACAAGCGCTTCCGCCATAAACTCGGCGTGACAGTGATCATTCAACCTTTCAGGGGTTGTCAGGTGCCAATGGGGTTGCTAGTAGCTGCTGCGCCTTGGAGCCAATGTTGCACATGCCTTGGCCATCGACTCAGCTTCCCTGTGATCTGGCCTAGGTTTTTTGGAACACACACTGCCAATGATTATACTTCAGCCAGACTGAAGCACTGTGAGAAATGAATTATTTCAGTGCATAAGATAAACCTACTGTTTCATACAAGTATATAAAATATGTATTTCGATGATCTTATGAAGGAATTACATTTGGGCCCTCTGAATTTTAAAATTTAGACAGACTTCTTTTTCAATGGAGCTCTGAAAAGAATGGTTTCAATGCAGACTGAATGCTTTTACTTCACAATAAGAGTGAAGTAACTGTTTCGAAGGACCTTTCAGCTGGTCCCTGAAAGACAATACTTCAATTCTTGGGCCAGGCCGGGCCGCCGCCAAACCGGACAGTGAAAGGCAATCTTTCAGTGGAAAATTGAATTGTTCTTTGAAAGGTTTATGTTCACTCTTATTGTGAAAGCAGGGCTTTCAAGTCCACATTGAAATTATTGTTTCCAGAATCCAATTGAAAACTTTTCTTTGGCACATCTGTATAAAATTCTAAATTCAGAAGGTTGGAATTTAATTTATTCATCAGTCTATTGAAATAATTTATTTCCCAATATGCTTCAGCCAGGCTGAAGCATAATTATTGGTGGTGTGACAGCTGTCAAAGAAAATTCGCTACTGCCGGCAGTCGGCCGGGATTGTCGGCACTTAGAAATCGGCGCTTAAGTATTTTCAAATGCATCTGGCCGAAAATGAGTTCCACTGAGGTCCCCAAGTGTATGTACTACGAGTGTATTGGAGTGGTCCAACATTTAGCTCAGGAACTGGGTGGCAGTCAAAGTCAAGTGAGTACAAAAAGTCAAAGTCATAAGTCAAGCATGTGATTACTAATTAGCAGTCCAAGTCCAAATGGTGAGTCCAAAATGCGGTCCAAGTCTGAAAGATAGTGAAAACTGCCGCCATAGTGCTTCCTTGTGCACGATTTCACCTCGAGCTTTCTTGTTCTGCATAATGCATTTGTTGTTTGTAGTCATTGACATTATCAGTAGAGGGAGTCTCCAAGACTATGTGCTCCATGGAGGTTGAATTTGTCAAAGACCTTTTGGAGATATTGTTGCATGTTACAGGAGCCAATTTCTGGGGTGATGTAACCTCCGACAACCCGGTCAAGGATGGTTTGGAGGCCTTTGATGGAGAGTTGGGCAACTTCCTGCATTTCTAATCCTAGAGGAGGGAGTGCAGGGAGGTATGTTGCTCCTTCTCCTGAATGAGGTAAGGCTCTAGCATCAGTCATAAGTGAGGAAAATTGTTCTCTACCTGATTCACTAGATGGCATGTAGTGCTGATATAATGACAAGATGATGTACTAGTATGACCATGTAGGAGAAAAAAGATAGAGAAACGAACTGTAAGTATAAGTAGAGGAATAGAATATTAGAACTGTACCTAGTACAATTTTGAAGGGAAAAAACAGAGATAGGTACTACGTAGGCATCTGTACAGTAATTATATGCACAATTGGAGAATGGTTTACTGATACATGCCAGTGATGAAGGGGACATAAGGAAATTGTGTAATAAATTGCACCTGTCTATTCTAGATCATTCTGGTGGTTGTATTGCTAAGCAGCCTATTGCTTGTGATCCTCAGGTTGGGCAGACCAGGATTCCTGGAGGTGGAAAGGCCTTAGCGAGGTGCAGGAGGAGGAGTACTGTGGACTAAACTCATCTTACTCATGAGCCTTGCATAAACTTCCGTTTAAGCCTGATTTAACCGGGCCACGCACTTTGTTCACTTTAGAAAGCTATCTCAGATGTAAAACGGCTCAAAAGTTGGCTTCTTAAACTCCCAAGGGCATTTATGATACCTGCATCGGGGTTTGCAAAGAAGATTGATCACCGGCAGAAGCTGGACAGTAGATGAGACCTCAACCGCACTCACCGGAAACTTGAAAGCTGGGATACATGAATGACGCAGGGTAGTCTGTGGACTTAGATTCATGGTGAGGTGGGTTGCATCACCTTATTATCCTTATGTTTTATCTTGTGGCTTTTTTTTACTTGTGAGAGGGGAGTGCGCCATTGTGAGTGACAGAGGAGAGAAAGCCCCGATGCATACAAATACATATGAATTCTTTGCAATGTGTGCTTCATTTTCTCCTAGCTCACTTTGTACAATACGTATATGCAGTATACGTATATGCAGTATACGTATATGCAGTATACGTGCTCCTCTGTGCACTGGTCTTATTGTTCTCGCTTATCAGTTTTTGGTTGTTCATCTTTTCAAACATTCATCAACAGTAATGCACTTTCCCCTCTGAAGTATGTTCTCACTGCACCCACCATGATTTCTCCTTTGCCCTCCCCAAAAATCCTGCATGAACTGGGCCATAAGTAAGCTCTTCATCGGGTCCGCTCCACAGCTACCCAAGATAGACGTCATCACTCTGCTCCACCACCTCTTAGATGTCATGGATTTTGTTAACAATGTACCGAGCCAATGGTCCAGAGCAAGTGGATTTGGAAGTAGTTCTATGCTCAATATTTTTCTCCAGTCAAGAGGAATAAACGCGGTGACCAAAGGAGGGACCCAGAGAGTGAGTCGCGATCCTGGGGAGGATGTGTTTAAATCGGTAGTCCATTTTTTATCTTTGCGTCGTTCCCTATGGAGATTTGTTACATCTTGCTTGCTGAATTCAGCCTTCTTTTGTTCGTTTGTTATTTAGTACATGGTAGCTAATTCCTCTCTCCTCCTCTCTCGTTGACGTTGTAGCCACTTTCCCACTTCGTTTGACTGCCTCGCTCGCTTTTTCAGCACCGCCCGTACTACGAATTCAAAAAAACTACAAAACCGAATGATTATCACAGGACTGCACCCACGCAAACCTCGATAACCCTCCTACTGTCCCTTTACCTCCATCTTGTTAGTTTCCCTCTAAGGACCCAGCTGTAGTACTAATTCCTGAATGAGAACTCAAGGGAGAGCTGAAGAGTCATAGCTGAAGGAGTTGAATTGGACAAGGTGGTAGAAGTGACTGGAGTATTCCAGTAGAAAAATGTCATTATCGATTAATAGAGATGTCGAATTAGTACTGGACTTTTGGGTGCGTGTGACACTATTTTCTCTAAAGTTAAGTCGTGTTCAAATAATTACACTAATACCAAATCGACGATATTCAGCGCGGCTGATCAATTGGTAGAGAGTTAAATCGTTGGTATCCCGGAAGCATAAAGCATAGCCAAAGCCAAACCTACAAGAAGAAAATGAGTAAAATGAATGGGTTCAAGGAATAATTGGGGTAGAAACATACATTATACCACATATATGAAATTTTATCTGAGTCCACCCTTCTGATGAGCATAAACCGTGTGCTTGCCAGGGTAGCAGTCAAAACGATTATTGTACCAATCATTCTACCAAGGCACCAAACATAGCATACAAAGACTGACCATCCCAGAAATGCAGGAAAGGTAGCGATGCGGGAGAAATTCGGATACGCAAGTGGGAGAGTGACTCTTTCAGTCAGTTTATCCCCTACCACATCCTGAAAATCTTGCACATATACAGTGGTCCAAATGATACCCATACTGATTAGCAGAGCACTTGCTGCTACTGAGTCAAGTGTAGAATGATCGCAATCTGCAAGCACACAAATTCTGCTGTTAAGTCCAGCGCGACTTAGTTGAAAATGGCGCACTTACTGGAAATTAACATTGTTCCCATCTTGAATGCACCGTATCCCAGAGCATTCAGTGTCGCTCGAAAAAACCAGTGTTTATGAAGAGGTGTTTCATTGTACAAAAACGCAAAGAGTGAAGATAGGGTGCTGACTGCAAACACTGCGCGGCCGTATAGGAAAGAAAGAATTAGGCACGCTACAGTGCTTATCCAGCGTAATGTGAATGTGGTGGAAAATGTAATCCTTCCAGATGCTAGAGGTCGGTAGGGATGATTTTCACGATCCTCATCGACAGTGTACAACTGATTTGACAAGTTGAACTGCAGCAAATGCAACAAAAGCCAGAATACAGCTTGTACTCCATGAGAGACAGGATTCACCAAACAAATCGGGGTTGCAGTAAATGCCAGAGTGCTCTTAGAGACTGGGATGTTAGATGAATGCCTGCTCAAAACAAAGTGTCGTACTCACGACAGGTATCAATGTAGTACCAACGTCACTCTTGCAAAAAAGATAGATTGTGTTTATATGGAACAACGACGCTCCGAGTCGACTTTGAAGATTGAGGAATCGTATGGGCATTGGAAATTATAATTCACCAGAAATAATTTCTTTAAAAGAAGTAGAAAAACATTCTTGACAATTATCGACATCATGCGAACAGGCTTCATTCGACCCTAGATTTGAACGTGATAATGCTCATTGGTGGATATAAATGTATTGTTGAACGATCGAAGGAAAGCCTAGACGACGAATCGAGGCGTAGGAGCGGTAGATGGCGTCGTCCAAAAGCTGAATGCCGATTGCATATGCGTTTCATCATCTCTCTCCCAGAAACCTGCAGCTCATCTCCGAAATTGATTTGTAGATTATGTCCACTTGACTCTTCAACGAAGTAGTTCCAAATCTACGGGTGCTTTAGCAGCATTGCGTCCGTTCTGATGCTGATTCTCCTTTGTAGTCCTTTTCTAGTCAAGAAGGATAACACTTTTTTTTAGGCTGATCCCTGCCATTTTGATGTGAGTTGGGTTGCAAAGGATGAAGTTTCCCGAAAAGGGAAATGTGGAGATGAATTCTTTTAAAATAAATCATTTTCAATGTAGTTCATCAAATGGCCAATGATTCGAGTCATCTGCTTGGGAGGCGCTTTGCATGGCGGGTGCAATTTAACTTATGCTTCTACCGCTGAAAAGACACGAAAAACACGGCAAGAATTTACACTTTTACCTCCAACCTTCAAGTTCAAAATTTACATGCTGTATATGTCCGGGGTTTTGGACCTTGTGGTATAAAGCTGAGGTTGCTGCCTCAAAGCTCGCAGTGTCCGTTTGTTAGCATATCCCATACTAGACATGCTCACGAAAAGATGTTGAACGTTGAACTCGGAAGTAATTACTTATCTTTAGAACTTAAATCCGAAACTCATAGTTGAAACATGAACCCCGTGGCTCGTCACCCGTGGTACTTACATTCAAAATGAACGGTGCTCTAACGGCAAGGTGCATTCATCTGACACCGAATATTCATTGGCAAATAAGTTTTCTAGGAACAGGCACATCCCTTATTATTTTCCCTCCAGAAGCTGCACGGAAGTAATTGGACTATCCATTGTACAAGTACTGCTCAGCCGTGCTCCTGGCAATCCGATTCTGTCTTCCCGGTTCCTTTACTGAAAGCGAAACAGGATGAGCTCCTCAGCAAGTTCGTTGGAGGCCACTCTCGGTGGACTGTTGGTGTCGGTACTCATTGCGACTTTTCTCTATGCTATCACTTGCTTTCAAGCCTTCCTTTACTGGCGCACCAAGTTTAATGACTATCTCGGCGTGCGCGTTCTAGTAAGTCTGTCTCTTTCATCCATTTTGAAACTATGTCAACTCTTTCACGCAAAAGGTCTGGGCAGTGTGGTAAGCTCCTACGTTGCTCCTCTAGCTTTCAGATATTCTCTTCTCTCCTCAACGACAATACCGTTCAGGGTTTTTGAAACAATGCACACAACGTGTTTTTGGTTTTATCTATACACAATCCTGGTCAAGTACTATGGTGTACCTCAAGAGATGGAACAACGACATTGGTCTGTTACCATCTCCATTGTCTTCCACGGACTTATTACTGCCTGTGTTCAGGTACTTTATACCCCTTCTTGCCGTATTCTTATTTATAATTTTTGTACAGTCATACTACTCCTATCGCGTCTACGTTTTGTCCAGTGGACGCTGGCTCATTCCCACCATTTGTTGGATGCTCTGTGGAATGGAAGCTGTTGGAGCACTTGCACTCGCGATCCTCTTTTACCGTGTAGGCCCAGTGGTATGGACAGAAAAATGGGAATTCCTTGCCACAATCGATATCGGGGTGGATCTGGCTGTCGGAGTTGTGAATACAACAATGCTGTGCTATTACCTCCATAGACGAAAGACCGGTTACAGATCGTACGTGAATTTGTTGATACTCAATGATCAATGTCTGCCTGTCCACTCAACCGCCTAATCTATAGGACGGACCAAATGGTTACAAAAATCATTGAGTGGAGTGTAGGTATGTGTAGCAACATGCTATCATGTGTGATCTACTTACAAAACCTTGTTGCAGAAAGTGGTCTGGTCACGGCGTAAGTCTGATTAATTCATCAGGAGAAGATCCTTACTAATTACACGCTTGCTATAGACTGGCGGCTTTGGCTATCCTCATTGCGGTAAAGCGTCTTGATTTTCGGACTTGAGGTATGAAGCTCAAATAGCCGCATATTTCAGTGTCTCGTAGCTCCAGACACAGGTGAGCATTTTCACAAACTTATTCAGATCAAAAATCTTGACTAGTCGATAGCCGTGTATATCTCAATGACAAGCTTCTACGGAAAATGTGGGTTTCGATGGATTTCGAATGGATTTTTCTAACCACTCACTATTTGATATAATTGAAATAGTCTTCTCGAACGCGTTGCTTGCATCGTACGTTTCTCGTAAATGTTTGAACACTTTCTAATTATTCACATTGATAGCCTGAACGGACGAGGGCCTTTTAGTCCTTTCCGTCCTATGCTCATTCCACCGACTCAGAGCACGATGGGAACAATGGGCATAAGCACTGGCAGTACGGTTCCGAATTTTGCAGTGCATATTTCAGAGGTAAATGTTACATTTAATTTCTACTTACAAGTTGATCTGACACAGTGTATCTTCGCCAGACGACCGAAATGTCCAGCTTCTCCTCTCCAAACAAAACAGCGTTCGATGGGGTCATTTAAATGAATTTCTGACCAAACATTGTTGACGCATGTCGTTAACCTGAAGACCTATTTACTAAGGCTATTGTCGGCTTGACCCAGAGTATGTTATGTATTGATAAACGCAACCGGGCATGGGGTTTCCATTTTCTTTTACTAGTTTAGGTTGTATCTAGTGCTCATTACGTACTTTGAAGTTTTTATCATGTGAGGTGCCTTTGACTGGGAATCATGTCTGCTCCGGAAGCTGCTTAGCTATTGACTTCAACATATTTCTTTTTCAATTTTTCTGATTTAATGTAGTCACCGTGCTGTTGTGCTGAACTGATAAAATTGGTGCAGGGCTTGTGCATAAATTTCCCAGAGCTCATTCTGGAATAGTAACCCTCTCCAGAGAAGCTGCGAATGTACTTATTTCTCATGTAAGGCCATCAAAATTCAGGGTTTTGTATTAATTGTTTGGGTGTACATACTACAATATGCAATGCCCATTAAGTGATTATATTCCAGAACTTCTTTATCAGAGCCCTATTACTTAGTGTCTTAGGCTAGTGTCTCAAGGTTAAATCTTCATTTATCTAGAATTAGGGCCTCAATTGAATATTTCATTATTTTAATAAAAAAAAAGAATTGAACAAAGAATTTGCAAAGATTGAAGGATAACAAACCAAAGATGAAAAATGAAAGACTATGAAGCTTGAGGTAGAGAAGTTGAAAGTGTTTTATCATTGCTAGTTATCCTTCTGCTTCAAATTCCAAGATTTATTATCCTTTAGCACAAGCAGTTCCCTCCTCCTGGACCCAATTAGGTAAAAATTACATGGGCTGCATGCTTTTGAGATGCTGCAGCCTGCAGGGCAGCAGAGTATGTCCATACTTTCCACCTTTTGCATTTATGTCTACACCATTGTCCAGAAGCACTCTCATGATAGCTTCATGCCCTTGGAAGGCTGTAGCCATCAGGGCATTTCCATATTCTCCACCAAACACATTTACATCAGCTCCATTAGCTAGACATGCCTTGATAGCAGCTTCATGCCTTTGAAACACTGCTTCTTGTAGTGTGAGCAGCTGGTCCATGATGCAAGCTTTAGCACCGTGCTGGATAATCTATTTCAAGAAGCAATCAATGTTCTTTCTGTCAAACTTAGGAGCATCAGCTGTGCCAGCTACTGGCATGGCAATGGTGATTGGGACAGAGGCTAGGGTTTAACATTGTAGAAGAAGACAGAAGCAAAGCAGAAATATATTGGTGGAGAGGATGTTGTAGAGAATGGTAGTGAAGGGAGAGGAAGAGAGCTTGGTGATGTACTGGATAGAGAAATTATTGATCCAGTAGACATAGAAGGAGAAACTGATGGCAAGGAGACATTGCCCTCATTGTTAGCTGGTTGCCAACTCAGTTTTCTGACTAGCAGCAAGAGCTAGAGGGAGAGAGAAAGATGCATCGGAATAACAAGACTTGAAGAGAAATGCAAGTGGCAAAGAGGAGATGTGTAAAGAGCTCTACCATGGAAAACTGACCCCCTGAGCATGGTCACCACTGTGGAAGAATGAGCTGTTCTAAGATAGAACAAGGTAAGTCAGTTGGGCTGAAGAGCTTGAAATCTGCCTGTAGAGAGAATGCGACAACATCCCCACAGAAAATGATGTCAACCAGTAGTGAGAAAATGGGAGAATTAGGTGTAGATACTCACCTAGTAGTTGTATACCAAAACTTGGACAAATTGCCTAATTCGTTATTGAGTTAGACATTGTTCAAAACGATTGAGCTGCGTCATAATCAACCAATTCTGGGTCAATAATAAGATTAAACCAAAGATACAGTGTCGAAAGACTCAAACAAAGATGCATTGGTCTTCACAAAGTGAGAGTTGTGGTCAAGAAGGGAATTGCATTAGGTGAGCGCCGAGGCGCAGGGAAAATATGGGGTAGCATACAACTGACAAAGAAGGTAAATAGTACGGTAATTGTCCTCAGAAATGCTCCTCCGGATCCAGAAACGGTTGGAGTCCAACAACGAGTCAGGTTACCTCTTGACGC
>ML770135.1:0-18117 GCA_009733575.1 Gymnopus androsaceus JB14
CCTCCCTGGTCTGTTACATTCGTTACTCAAGCCTAGTTCTACAAAAAGGCAGCTCAAGCAATTTGAAAACTTATATATAATCGGGCTGGATTCTATTGAATCTAATCTTGAATTTCAAAATATTGCTTAAATTTTGGGAAAGATTTTAAGTAGAGAGAAGCAAGTACCAGTGAGGTAAGACTTTCAACAAGCATACCATCAATTAAAGCCAGAAAAAACAACGCTGATTTATAGAAGAAGGGAAGGGAGAAGTCTGGGTCCTTAAAGTAGTCCTACTACCAAAGTAGTTCTACCAAGAGCTTTGTTGGAGTAGCAGCACCGAAGCTACAACAGGGCCAACATTGTGATACTGACCGTCACTCTCAGGCCCAGCCTCTATGGCAGAGCTTCAATTAGAACAGAAGCTGCGCACTGAGAGCTTGATTAATGGCCAGTATCAATGATGAAATCAAGCATTGCAAGCAATTCCAATGAAGGTACTGCTAGTGGCAATTTGAAGCCTAGGACTTTATTAGAGTCCTGAATTATTTCCAGACCTAGCTGAAGACAGTGACACACTACAACAATTGAAGTATTAATAGTGCATATCCGCCCTCAGCTAGTGCAATGAGTCTGGGTTCAAGCACAAATACCGCTGAGAGCCGAGGTTTTAACCAAGGCTTACTTTCTGTTAGAGCTCAATGTATACTAGGTGACTGACTTTTAATTGTAGAGTCTATGGGAAATTGTACACCGTTCGCCAATTGTAGGGGTCAATTTTTGATCAGGTGATCTCGAGGTCCATATGGGTGGAACATTATTTGGCTATCATTATCCAGTATTCTCAAAGCCTAGCTCAGTTCTCAATAACTCGTATCTGAGCAGCAGAGGACACATTAATAATGATGCTGACTCACAACAACAAGACGTGTGAAGGCATGAGAATTTTATGTTTGCCAGCACTCAGCATTCTGAACCATCATTTGCTTGCCGGTCGAGCTTTCCATGAACCATTTTTTCATCCATATTGTTCATGGTCCAATGGCATCATCGTCTTCCAAACAGGACAGCAAACGACATTCTCTCAGAATCTTGAACCCAAACGGATACGTTGGATAAGAATTGTTAGGAAGTACTCTGCGGGCCGGTGTCATACCCATCTGGAGTGCCGGAATTGCCCTTTCATTTTGATTACATATGCTGTGTCATAGGTATTTCCAATCTAGTTGTTTTGATCCATACCACCATACCTCAACAGATTATGAGACTGGATACTCTATTCTGAGCTATTCCTTCCTTACAACTCACACCACAACAAGCAATTCCAGCTTGACTACTACCACTATCAATATTCTCTTGATTTCAGCTCCTGTTACAAGCCCCTATTACCACCAATGCACCCAGAAACTCCCAATATGGCTAGAGAACCCATTGTTGATGTGCTACAGTATGTGCATGTTGAATTATGGGGTTCTTCTCACACAGAATCCTTTAGGAAGAAGCACTGGGCAATGATATTCACTGATGGAGCTTTATCATACCATGTCCCTGATTTCCTTATCGATAACACTTCCTCTGCCACTCTGGATGCATTCTGTAGATACCACCATGGTTCAGAGAAGCAGACAGGGAGGAAATTGCAGATGATCATGATTGTGGGCAAGGGTTCCCTGGATACCCCAGAAATTTGCTCATACTGCCGGGAGAACAGAATATGGATTGACCACCAACCACATCCTATGAAGGATGAAGCATGAGCTACTGATCAGAAACTTATGACCACCACACGTTCCCATCTTGACACTCTCAGCCTCCATCATTCCTTTTGGGCAGAGATCTTTGCAACACTCTACTACCTCTACAATGTCACTCATGGATTCATTGACTGTACACCAGCTGAACAATGGTTGGGAATCCCTTATGACATCTCACACTTGTGGAAGATTGGATGTGACATTTGGGCTCAGGATCATTCATCAAACCAGCTGCTGAAAGGCCAATTACTTGGTTACAGGGGACAGCTAGGTTACTGAGTCTTCATCCCAGATAGGCAACCTTTCCTGTTTGGTAAACTACATGAAGTTAGATTCACACCTCCACCCAGACCTCTAAACAACTATGAAGAGGTTGTTGATGACATAATTCCTTTAATTCCTCCAATTTCTTTTACCCAGCCACCTGCAGAACAGCCTACTGTCACTCTCCTACCATCACTGGATGGCAACATTGCAGATATCCTTCCAGTCCAATTGGCATCACCTTCACCTTCACCACCGCCTGCTCCACCTTCACCTCTACCTCAGCACCCTCCACCTGCTGCTTTGATTCCACCTCGTCGATCAAATCGCATACCAATACTATTGCAGATTCTTCTTGACCATCAGGCAATAGCTGAGCATGAAGAGGAGGCAAGAAAACAAGGAGAGTTGTGGGCTAGAGATAATCAGGTTGATAAGAGAGAGCCTGAGGATAAGGTCCAAGTACATTTTGCAGTACCACCATCATCTTCAAGTCAGTCCTCTACTTCTCAATATCCTTACATTGTTCTTATCTTACCACCAATTCCACATAGTAGGGGGGTGTTAGGAAGTACTCTGCAGGCCAGTGTCATGCCCATCCGGAGTGCTGGGATTGCCCTTCCATTTTGATTACATATGCTGTCTTGTAGGTATTTCCAATCTAGTTGTTTTGATCCATACCACCATACCTCAACAAGGGTCAGACTAGGCATTGGAAAGCTACTCCGAGAATTGTGTGTTCTATTTTTCGTTCCATTTTTTGGACTTTGTTTATCTTGTGGTATATAGCTTTTTTGAGGCATTCTGGCCTTCCTCCCTTTGTTTGTGATTAGGACTGGATTCAGAAGCGCAACTGTCCAATTCATTTTCATTTTCATCTGCATGTCCATATCCATGTGCCCACTTTATTTCCTACGCCCTCTACACGCTATGCTATAAAAGGAGTGGGTTTGTGCTGCGTTGTTGGAGATTGGAGTCTGTTTCTTATCCTTGCATGTTGTGCCTTTTGCATCCATCATGATTTATTTGCATGGCTTTCAATGCTTCCACCCACTTTCAAAACTATCCATTGCCAGTTCCTGAGCTTGGGTCCCCGCACAATGATTCTTGGCAAATAATGATTTTATTGCTTGTATAGAGGCCATCTAGGAGAGAGGTTTTTTTGGACCTAGGTTAGGCAACAACCCCTACCATCTCATTCACCAAGCCCTGCTGCAACTTTGCTTGATGCAGGCCATGTGCAGGGGATTTTGGAACTTCAAGGCTAACTATTGTGGCTATATTTTCCTTCCTTTGGATTGCACCACCTCTTCGCTATGCAAATCCTCAAAATTTGGGCCATCCTTCAGGCTTCTCAATCTCACTTGATTTTTGTCATGCTTGAGGCCAATGATTGATGATACTTAAATCACTCAGGCTTCTTTCATTGATGCCATCAATGCTTTCAATGAGTGATGCAGCAGGAACGGGAACAGGAGTACTGAGCATGGTGGATGTGTACGGATATGAAGAAACAGAGGTGTTGTTTGGGAGGCATAGCATTCCAACGGTTTTAAATTTATTCCAAACTGACAATCTTGCCTTTATCATCCTCCTTGACACCAACCTTGTTGGCCTTTCGCATGGATTCTCCAATTCCATCTAACCAATTTGCAAAAATTTTATCTTCCGTATTTCCAAAGCTTGTCTTCCATATTTCCGAAGGCCCATTAACCTGGGATATTACGATTCTCTCATTTGTTGCTTATTGTATACCACCTCCAAGCACAAGCTAAGTAGAATAACTTTACAATTTTAAACTAATATTTGTACATCTTCTACTGCATGACTGGGGGGGATGGCTGCAAGCAGCAAAAAGCCTAACCTTTTGGAATTTTACTGAGCATAATACAACCACAACAAAGTTTCTTTCACCAACTCAGCTGTCTTCAATGCTAGTGACTCAGTCCTTTTGAGTTCATGTCTTAAGATGAATGGCCTCAACATGCACAATCCTTTCAGGGAGTAACATGCAAGAGCATCACATAGGTGCTTTGGATAGAGCAACAGCTAGCTAGATCTATGCATACTGCCTCAAGTGAATGTACTTGTGAGTTGTGTGCTGCAAATGCAAAAGTAGGAATTAGTGGTGTGTTGCAGAATAAATCCTTCCAGAATTTGGGGGCTTAGATTTGAATAAGGATTGCAAGACTAATGCAAAATGGATATTCAGCATCACTTCAACATGGTGCCGGTACTAGTAGTCACTGGTAAGACCAGCAGAATTAAGCATGGATGAGTCTCAGACATTGAACATTTGATATGGAAGTGCTATCAAGGTGGGGGAAGAAGTAGAACTGAGTAGAAGAGATGCTGAAGCTTGTAGCTTGCTGTTGAATGGCAGAGATAAGATGAAGATTTACTAAATGCAGCATGGCTAAGGTTAGGTGTTCCAAATAAGGCCGTGGATTGTCTGAATAAGGTAATGGTACAAGAAAAACTTTTACATAAGGAGGCCAAACCTAAAGGTTTGGCAATAAAGCTGTATAATTACAAATATATGTTTTGTCATGAATTTGGATGCTTACTCCTTCCTAGACTCGCAAACTTGCATAGTTTCTGCCCTTTGCATGTGATACTCCCATGTCCAAAAGGAGAAGAATGCTCGGTAATAAACAATAAATACTCTGAAAATTAATATTTGCCACCATGCCTCTGGCCGATCCACCAGTCAGGCCATGTCACCATTAATTATTGTCATTGTTGAAGCTGTTGCCAAGCACGCTACTAAAAAAAACACAAATAAAACTAGTTTATTGAGTATGTTATGGTGTGCAGTACTGATAGCTATGGAGTAATGGTGGCTAGGATTGAGACAAAAAGGTAGGAGGAGCAATATTGCTCTGGGGATAGTACATTACAGGCAGTAATGTTGTAGGAGATGGAATACTAGGCAAAATCAGTGAAGATAGTGCTGGAGGATGAGGAGAAGCCACTGGTAATGAAGGAGGGTTTGGTTGATTCAAAGCTCGGTACTTTTCCTGTAGTCAAGCAATAACAGATTCATTAGTACCACTGCCTTTAACATCACATACCTTGCATAGCTTGTTCAAGGTTGCATGCAACAGGCAGCAGAGTGCTGCTGTGTCATTGATATTGATATGTTGAAGGTCTGGGGGGACAGATGGAACAGCGATGGCAGGTATTTGCAAGAGCTGGACTGCAGGCACTGCTTGCGAGATCTTTGTGACCTTGGATCTGGGAAAAAATGCGAAAACGTGAATAATTGAATGTTGAAATGAATCAGTTGCACACCTTAAAGATACCTTTGCATCAGGCTTTGCACTTGAGCCCAACTGCTCTCCACCAGCATAAGCATCTGTATGCTTTCTCTTCTTTGATCCCTTCACCTCAACACCCATAACATTGGCTGTTTCACGCCATGAGCCTTGATTTGGTGCGACTTTCTTTCTTGGTGGCAAAAGAGTCTTGTCGAAGTGTTCAAGTTCTTTGATTACATGGGATAGCTGGGTTTGAAGAGCTCAGAGAGATGGTGTAATGGCAGGTGGACTTTGTCAGAATGAAATTGTCAAGGATGAGAGTTTCGAAGTAATTTCATAGAAGAATGTTTGCTCTTCAGTGTTGGATGTAGAAGAGTGAGGAGCCTCTGGGTCATATGCATTCGAGTTTGATTGAGATGCATTGCTGTCAGATGGGCCTGGAATGCAAATGAGAGCAGAGAGAGGGACCAACTTCACTGTCTCTGGAAACACATGTCAGACTGCACAGATGTGCTTGCAGAAGCAAATGACGGGAAAGGAGATACATGTGCATTCTGACAGCTCTGTGTCAACATGATACCAAACCTCCGAGTCAGATTGTGACTGAACATGAAAAGCAGTCAGAGACTGAGTTCCATCTTCAAGCTTTTCTGGAGTAATAGCTGAAGCTGGAATAGACTCGGCTCTTTTCTCAATTGCAATGTGCTCTTTAACCTCAAGATTGACACCTTCAAATCCAAACTTCTGATGGTGGTGACAATGGAGGAAATAAGGGATAGCACAATCAACAAGAATGTAGAGAAGATGGTCGAGGCAACAGTTTCTCTTTCCTTCAAGAAATTTTTCCTTCAGTAAATGGTGCCACCTGTGATTTCTGTCTGTCAGACAATAGATCCGGTAATATATAGAAAACCTATACTTTGACAAGCATGTTTGTGTCACATAGAACAAAGATGTTCCAGTCTTGTCTATAGATAGCAGACCAGGTGGTGATATCATTCAACCAATGCTTTTCAAAGTAAACTATCAAGCTCAGAGGAGCTAAAAGCTTGATCTTTTCCCAATAAGCATCAAACTCAGCCTTTATTGCTACTTGTATCCACTTTTTTAGCAACTCCCATACTGTGGCAGCAAAAATTAACCGAACATGCAAAATGTCACCTTGTAACGGCCATAGCAGGGCAAATAGCACATATTACAGTTTGTGCTTGGGGGAAATATTGTAGCCCTTTCGATTCCGCAGATGGTCCACATTTTATATTTGAGAAATATTTACAAATGGTAGAGTTATAGGTCAATACGTACAAAGCATCAAATTTTATGATGTAATTTTTGTGAATTTTGACTCTAATGAGCTTTTTTCAATGTGTTCCTAGGCCTTTCTTGTGATTATTTTTGTACAGGACTACTATTGGGACCATAAGGCTTTTATATCATGGCTTAAACCCAGAAGAAACATGCCATATTGATGCATCAATTGCAGATGTTTATTTTTACCGGAAATTACAATAGCAGATAAATGAGGGCAAATCATGGGAAGGTTTAGTGGGTGATTCTATAGCATCTTGAGTCCTAAAGTGATCCCATCTTACAGAATTAAATAATATAGGAAATTCATTGAATTATAGCACAAGAAACTTCAAGTAGCAATTTTTCTGGGGTAATTTCGATTTTAATGGCCTTAATTTGAATGTTTTTGAACCTTTTCTGCTGATGTTTTTTTCTGACCAGACTCTAGGGATGCATATAGTTCCATAATACATCTTGGCCCCATCATACTAGTCTTGGTTCTGATCAAAGAGCCTCCACCATCCCAGAAATATGGCCCAACTAGGGACTAAGAATTTCTTGCCTCTTGTCTTCAGTACATAGAGTGACTCATCAGCAAAACCTGGATAATGGTCATAGTGGCCATAGCAATCTATAGCAAGCCATAGCAGGTCATAGCACTATGGCTGCTATGAGATGCTATAGCTTGCTATGAGCTCCTATAAGATTACCGAGTGCTCAAGCCAGCTGTCAGTCTCTCCCACCAATGCTATATAGCACTGAGGCATGGGTGTTTTGACTTCCCAAGTTCTCTTCCTTCCTTCTCCCTAACTTCCTTTTTTTTTATCAAGTCGAAGTTCTAAGTCACTTTAGTCTTGGTAAGTCTTACCCTTCAAATTTATTTTCATATATCTAATTGAGCTGCCATAACCATTTAGTATTTATTTGGCTCGGAGCTCAGATAGTATATATATAAGCCTATGAGGAAGCAGGAGCAGCGGCGATACAGGGACTAGTGGTGAACGGGAGCGGCGGTATATGGAGTGCCAATAGTAAGCAGGAGGCATGTCTGGGTGCATACATTACTGTATATAGAATGCAAATTGCACATGACTGATTACCAAAAGAGCGAATTGTTCAACTGAGCGGGAGGCACATCTGGGCGCATAAATTGCTGTATATAGAATGCAAATTTACTGATTACAAAAAGTGCGAATTGTTTGATCAAATTAGGAAGGTAATCGGAAATCAAACAATTAAATGCTTTTGAACCGGTGCATTCCATAGCAACCCATAGCAGCCCATAGCATTCCATAGCTCTGGATAGATGGGGACCTTGCTATGGGTGCTATGGGTGCTATGAGTGCTGGATAGCACTATCCAGCGCTGTCCAGTACACCCAGGTTTTGCTGATGCTGTACCATCCAAAATGATTCATAGATATCCTCCAGCATCAAAGAACCCCATCACAGCCTCAATGCTTGAATTCAGACACCACAGGCTAAATACAAGCTCATATTTTTATTTAGGGCAGATTTTCGAAAATAATTGTGGAAGATTTGTGTTTTTGAACATGGAAAATGGCCTCATTCATGGACCCAACTTGTGATATGAAGGTATATGCATCCCTAGAGTCTGACCAGAAAAGAATATCAGCAGAAAAGGTTCAAAAACATTCAAATTAAGGCTATTAAACTCAAAATTACCCCAGGAAAAATTGCTACTTGAAGTTTCTTGTGCTATAATTCAATGAATTTCCTATATTATTTAATTCTGTAAGATGGGATCACTTTAGGACTCAAGATGCTATAGAATCACCCACTAAACCTTCCCATGATTTGCCCTCATTTATCTGCTATTGTAATTTCCGGTAAAAATAAACATCTGCAATTGATGCATCAATATGGCATGTTTCTTCTGGGTTTAAGCCATGATATAAAAGCCTTATGGTCCCAATAGTAGTCCTGTACAAAAATAATCGCAAGAAAGGCTTAGGAACACATTGAAAAAAGCTCATTAGAGTCAAAATTCACAAAAATTACATCATAAAATTTGATGCTTTGTACGTATTGACCTATAACTCTACCATTTGTAAGTATTTCTTAAATGTGAAAAGTGGACCATCTGCAGAATCGAAAGGGCTACAATATTGCCCCCAGGCACAAATTGTAATATGTGCTATTCGCCCCGCTATGGCCGTGACAAGGTGACATTTTGCGTGTTTGGTTAATTTTTGCCACCACAGTAGTTCCGGGTAATGCAAAGTCACAAAATGCTGTTGCCATGCATGAAGTACATGACACCAGCATAAGAAGAGCCTTGACTCGTGATAGACACATTGAAGCGCGTTCATCTGACCATGATTCTTATCAGACATAGCTTATGCTGGAATGATGGTTGGATTTTGGGTGCAGATAGTCAAAAGGAAGAAATTGCTTGTAGTTTCCTGTGCATTAGACAAGACCATCCAACCACATGGCATACCATGACCCCACTTGTCCCTGGCAAGAAGGGTGAACCAAGGGGCATTCGGCACCAGAACAATAGACAAAGTCCTCTTAATGTGACTTGTTATGTCATCATCAAAAAACCAATGCCAATCTAGGTGCTTAATAACAATCGCACTGAGCTTTTTGCATCATAAAGGGCAAGAGCTATTGCTAAAGTAAAAGTAGCTGACTATTGTAGACTTTAAAAAACATATATGAGTGCAGTAGCAAATATTTGTATGGGTATGTTAAGATTTGCGGAAGTGTGGACAAAAAGCTAAGTGTGTCACTGCACGTGCTAATCAGAGCCTTGCATGGTACCTTTCCTAACTAGGCAAGGTAGGTGATGGTCTGCCATTCGGATGCCAAATGTCCCTTGGGGTGAACAGACTCATTCCACTGTAATGGGTAGTATTATGAGTTGCATCAATACATGCCAGTCGGTTCTCAGCCCACTTCTCCCAGCATTCTTTTTGATACCTTGTCTGCACTGTCAAAATGAAGCTGTCCTTCTCGATCTGCGTTCCCTGGGGTATGGGATCAGATTTGGTCTTCAAGTACACAAAATGACCTTGACTACGCAAATCTTCAACCCATTTCAGGACTGACACACCATCTTGAGAAGCTAGCCTGATTGTTTCTGCTTCAATCATCTGTTTGATTCTACAAATATCATGACACATGATAAACTGATTACATGCTGTATTTCCACTCTTCAATGCATCAAGATTCTCCTCAGAGAACACCTGGCCCCGAATCTGATTTAACTGATGCAAGATGTCAGTGTTTTCCAATATATGTACAGCAAGACACGTACAACTTTATCTGGTGAAATTCCCAGCCTCAAAAGCCTTTCAACCTCAGCATGAGTCTGTTTTGACATACATGTATAACAGGCATTTTCACTCCCAGTTGGGTGGCTATGCTCTGCTTCATAGTGGCCCAAAATAGTGCTGGTCCCTGGATAAGTCTTCATGATAAGGCGAGAACTGCAACCAGTCTTTTTGCATTCAACTTTCCGGCTCCATGAGTGCTTTTTGAGATAATTCTTCTTTCCACTGGAAAGCTGTCTACCACAAACATAGACAGTCTTTGTTAACCAATTATTGGTGGTTGGACTGGGCTTCTCCTTTACCACATATTCAACCAGTCTGCTCTCTTCTTCCTCATTCAACCAGGCCTCCAGTTCTGTCATTGAATTCCATTCCAATGAATAACCATGGTCGCGGTCATATTCAAGGCTGCCTACAGGAGTTACAATCAGCTTGGGCTGTCAATCTTTGATGGACAATGTCGGGGAGCAAATTGAATTGGCAAGAGCAGGATTCTCAATTTGGAACTTGAAGAATGACATGGATTAGAGTTGGTGAGCACAGAGAGCAGTGAGGAGTAAGGAGAAAGCTGAACATCTGCTTTGACAAAATTATTCATTGTCTGCAGGCCACAATAGGCCGCCCGTCGGACAGAAATCCCATACTTAAAATGAAGACGGGGTGCTAAAATTCAAACTCAGTAGATTGGTAATAACCTGTCAAACTAAGTTTAATGCACACACAGTGGCCAGTGTATCCCGGCAGAGCCGGAAATCTGTTTGGGGCAGGCACAAGCTCTGCCCAGCGGGCCTGCGGCAGCGTGGGGGTCTGGGGGAACAATCTGACCTTCAAATTTATACTGTAGTTTCATGAAAACACCATTGGTGGTCCTGAGCAATGGGTTAAAGCCTCTACTTCAGACACCCACATCAGCAAAACCCGTATTTTTGCTGGAGAAAACCCATTCATTTGGGACATCTCTGGAGCAAGGTGCCCTATTCCAGAGACGTCCAGCAAAAATACAGGTTTTGCTGATGCACTTATGATTCTGGAGTTCAGAGCAGTTTGTGTGAAAATTTTGGTTGGAACTACTTAATTTAAGGCAAATAAAGGAGAAATGTAATTAATCTGACATGAGATAAAATACTTAATCTATACATGTAGAAGTTAATCCTTCAAGAACCCACTGCAGAGTGACAAGACATACATGTATTATGGAGTGAGTGAGTCAACTTCAAGCAGGATGTCAGCAGAAGTTAATGTAAGGGAGAAACCCTTACAGTACCAGTTTCTGTCCAGCATGGTTTTACTCTTAAATTTCATTTATTCCACTTATTCGTCATAAATTTTTGAATCAATGCCTCTGTATTTACATTTGATTTACATTTACATGTTATATTTTGTCTATTTGTAAAACTTGATGAAATGTCTTCAAGCTTGGTAGTATATTAGAATATACCTTAATGTTTATGATTGCAGAATTTGGTGGTTTTAGAGAATGTTTGAGTGTTCCCAGGATGCATCCAAAAATGCATCAAAAATTGGCAGGCAATGCACTCTGATTTTGGCAGGCTCTGTAAGTGCATTTCCAATGTCCTTTGCTGGCTCTTGAATGAATGCTCAACTTCATTTCCAACCTCCAGGATATAGTCATCCTTCTCAAATATACTTAGGGCATGTGGCTTGGGACATATCATATATAAGAAAATTTATTCCATTGTACTGAGACTGATGAATCCAAATGCACCAGGAAAAGCATACTTCACAAAAGTCCTGAATATTTCAGTTTCAGTACATTACAAAAGTAAATTGAAAAACATGTATGAAAGTGTACAGTAAAAGTTCTTGAAAAGTTCAAAGAAAAACAAATGAGAATTGCACTCTCTACAAACTTTTCTTTGCCAAAAGTGCATCAATGGATATTCTTAAAATAATACCCTGAGGACCTCTGCCCATGCCGTAGGCACGGGTCAAGCAAGCTTGTAATAATAAAATGAATTTAGGATCATTCTATTTGACAACCCCCCTGCTTGACAACAACCCCCCTTATCTGACAACCCTCTTGAAGTGTTATTCAGCAACCCTGTCACACATATCAAGGTGTGACTTTGCTTTTTTTTTTTTCTTCAAATATTTATGTCCTTGTCAAGTCCTTGTGACCTTGTCTAAGCTAGTGCTTACTTGCATTTTGCCACTGCTACTATGGTACTAGATGGCATTGGGTACCTGTTGGAATTCACAGAAAATCTATTTTAGCCCACATTACAACATACTTATGAATTTATGATATCACAGGAGATATTTGCGCATACACTCACAGTATCCATGCATATACTCACAGTAGCCACTTTACTGTATGCATAGTAGCCACATATATTCACATAGTGCCCACTTTCCTGTTATATGCACTATGACATAGTCATTCTTAAAGGTATAAATACAGTATGTAGTTACTCATGTACCTTACCCGTTTGCCTCAGGGCCCAGTCGAGGTCAAACGGCTACACAATCATTATAACTCCATTTCTTATTTCTAACAGTACCTAAGCTCTTACATGATACATACTGCTTGTATTTCAAGTTCTTTCATAGTACTGTATCCAATAGAAATTCCCTTGGTTATGCTACTTATGTAACTGCAACTCAATGGTGAGTGCTCCATGCATGTCCTCTAGGGATCCGCACCGTAACCGTATACGGTACGGCTTCCAGCACCCGTATACCTGTATTTTTACGGTATACGGCACCTCAGATCTCAAGCCGGAGGGTCCCGGCCAATATCAATGATGCAAAAATCATTGATTTGACCGTTTTGGGACCTACGGGTGTATGGTGGCCTGCAAAATTCTTGCTGTATGGGGTACCCATATAGTAACCGTATAAATATGGCCGTAAAAAGTGTCTGCAGACACCCTTTACGGTACGGTTACAGGTATCCGTATACCCGTAACCGTAAGCCGTATCTTACGGTTACGGTGCGGATCTCTAATGTCCTCCACTGCACACCATATCACAGAGTAGACTACTAAAATCTGACTGTAAAGTTATGTATATTGGATACTAGGTACCTCTCAGCAAGCTAGTATACTTATAACAAGGTTACAAGGCTGACTGCTTGTCTAGATCAAGGGTAGGATAGTCAGTATTTTGTACTTGTTCACTGTGCTGGCTGTTGCCCAACACAGTGAACAAGCTCAACCACCAGAATATGAGGCTGACTTGGCAGTTATCTGACAGCAGGAAAAGTGCTTCCCTTTTAGAATTATATTCATTTATTGACTTATTGCCATCAACAAAATTGATTTGGACAAGGTTTTCCAAAAATGCTGTAATATTTTGTACTCACAAACCAATCCATTGTTTAGGTACTTAGCTAGCTGCTGCAAATGTCCTTGATCCTCACTGCTTGTGGCCATTGCTTCCCTACCCTCCTTATTCTGAAGAAAATCAGTAAGTCACAATAAAAAAATTTATGAAATACTCAATGTTTGCTTATTTGACATATTTGATGAACTGTGACCATTTGTGACAACAACCGGGTTGCTAGATAAGGAAAGGGTTGTTTCACAACAAGGGGGTTGTCAAATAGAATAATCCATGAATTTACGCTGCTAATGTAAGCTCTTTCCAAAAAGGGATATCACATGCACAGGGCGCAAAGTCAAAACTTGACTCGCGACCAATCCCACCTACGTAATTTATTTGGTGTAAACAACACAAAGGAAATTCATACGTCTACATCGGTGATCCTTCGGTCCGAGATGGCTGTGCCATAGTTTCAAATAGAAACGGATGGTCACGAGCCTAACTCCTTCCCCATAGATTATTAATTACATACGTGCCTGTGCTATATTGCCTGTGCTATATATGCTTGCATAGGTCCGAAAAGTCTTGTCATTTTCCATGTCTATCGATATCTCCCCAGGCCAATTCATTACCTCGCCCGACGGTATCAAAATTTGGGCCGCGGCTTGTGGAAATCCTTTGAAACCAGCAGTTGTGTTCATTCATGGATTTGCCTGTACTGCTGATGCGTTCGACAAGCAGTACACCGATCCTACGATGTTGGAAAAATTGTACATTGTATGTATGAAGTCATTATCTCCAAGTTGCATTTTGCTTAATTAGATTGTGCTTCCAGATACGGTATGATGTTCGTGGATGTGGACGAAGTGAACGCCCACTGAACGAGGATGCATATTCGTCTGGACGTCAAGCCGATGATTTTAAAGCTGTAATCGATGCCTACAAAGTCACAAAGCCTTTCGTCGCAACATGGTATGTACATTCCTCTGACTATTCATGAAATTCTTCACGGAGAATCACACCACACAGGGCTACGGGTGGTAATGGTCTACTCATCTCCACAAATCCACAAAATAACCTTCTTCTTTAGGGTTTGTTCCTGCCAACGTTATTGCCAAATACGGCCCCGAGTCGTTAGCTGGTCATATAATGATGGGATCCATTCCTCATAGCAATATGCACGGAGAAGTCGCAAACCCAGCAGTACTTGGCCTAATTTCGGGAATCAGGACAGAAGATGTTGCTTTATTTGCCAAAGTTCTTTCCGATTTCGTTTTTTCCTATGTTTCCCCCAAGTTCAAACTTCCCTATGATGTATACGCGAAATGGTTGGGAGGTGCGGCTCCGAGTGTAAGAATCTCTTCTAATTGTCTTGTGATTCATTTTTCTTTACTTATCGATGACCGATAGGCGCCCATAATACGACAATTTATTATGCTAGAGCGTATTCAGGATGATACCTCTGCCATTATGAAAATCGCAGATCGATTTCCCCACATAGCAATTCAGGGAGAGGATGATCAACACCTCATTGCCGAAAAACTCGAGAAATGGATGAAAGATCATCTCGCTCAATCCGAATTTCACCTTCTTCCTGGTGTTGGGCATGCTCCATTCTATGAAGCACCGGAAGTTACGAATAAACTCATTCTTGGATTTGTCGACAAATATTCTGCTTAAATGTACGAGGATTTACTTCCGAATACATACATCGAATCCTATTTGTGTTATTCCCTGCCAGTGTCAACCCCTTGCAGCTTCAATAACACAGCTCTTACAAACCGTCGCCGCATATTATGTTTTCCTTTCATCGATCACGCATCTCCGCAGTGACAAAAGTGTTCTATGTCAGTATCGCTCGCCAGTGACAAGAGGTCTGGCTGAAATAAGGCAGTTCCGAGTCCAGCGAAGTGAATTTAAATCGTCAAACGCAAGAAACATTCAGCTCTGAAGAATATCCTGGACGCTCTTATTCTTGACTTTCGCCAGTAGGAACCTCAACGCCATTATCAAGCTGTTTTGCAGGGAATCCCAGGCCAAAGTGAAAGCGGGACCTCATTCCCGTCTTGCGTCCTTTGTGTCCTCAGGCTCATTGCATCGTTAGTAGCAACTGTACTTAGCTCATGTGTTTTGGTCAAAGTTTCTTTGATTCATGATCTTTCAGCGAAATATGTTCGTGACATGTACGGCGTTCATGTCAAAGGACGAGTGGCAGAAGACGTCGAAGCTGAACTAGAAAGTCGGGAATCAAGTACGGACCCAGAGATCAATCGGACTAAGACTAATCCATTCAAAACACGTTGATGTACTACAAACCATCCGTAGCGATAGCTCAAAGTCTCTGCAAGTGCATTTTCATAACTGTTTATTCCCATAATTTCGCTTAAATCTATTGTCAACGCAGGTACTGGAGGCGAACGGGAAAAGAGGACGAGACAAGGAGAATGTGGGCTCTCAAGCTCACGAACGACCCTAGCCGACGAGTTGCTCAACTCAGAATCTCAACAGACTTGTTGGCGTCAGGATAATTAATGTGTTCTATTGAAGCATTAGCACAACCATAAAATGCAATGGATTAGATATACACACTTGTATTCAAGACATGCATACAGTTTGCTTCCTCCGGTTCAGTTGGCGTGAATGATTCGCCTCCCAACTCAAACATTCTAGCACCGAAAGAAACCATGAGATGTCCTGCGCGTGCGCTAGGAGCCGGCCCTATGTACGGGAACTTGTACCATCGCTGATCTATCGATATTATTAGAATCATCATCAAGATAGTAAATGTTCAAGAGATCTCACTTGATAGTTTGAAGGCAGCTAAATCGTTCAAATCGTTCCCATCGGCTCCTCGTCCACCGAGAACATACATGACATCCTGGTAATTAAATCAAAGGACCAGGTGTCATTATAATGATATTGTCTGTCGGTTCCTCCAAAACTGGAAAAGAGTTTGGTTTTGTTAGTTTTCACAGAGGGGTGAAGCTTACATTACTACAAACATGGCCCGCTCGTTGAGCAGGTCTTCCCGAAGACGTTGGTTCCATTAACTCCCGTTGGCGCTGCACTGCAATTGCAAATTATGCAAAGTACAGTTAATATCATCTACGCTAGTAGGTCTGGAGCTTGTAGCTTACAGAGATCAAAGGACCATATGCCATTAAAAAACTCCTCGTCGGCTTGACCACCAAAGAGGACAAACTTTATCTTGTGCACCATGGTCATTGTATGTCTATATCGGCCAACGGGACCGCTAGCAGCAATGCAAGTCCAATTCTTGGATTCTGTGGACCTGTGGTGTTATTGTTAAGGTAAAATTTTGATTAAACAGTGATTAATTTTCGCTCACGAAGATCCAGTAAGTAAAGTCTGTCGTCATCTTTATCGCCTTGCCGTCTCAATTCTGGGCCTGCGCTAGTATCGCCTCCAAACAATCAAATCCGTGCCGACAATGATACTAGCATTCCTCTAGGAGATTGTACATCAGCGGCTGTCCGTATTAGCATTGCGGATAGTTCGCTAGCGTAGACAACGTAATTTTAAACTAACATTCGTACGTCTTATACTGCATAAAGCGGAATAATTACGAAGGTATGTTTTGTCAGGAATTTGGATGCTTACTCCTTCCCCATAGATTATTAATTACATACGTGCTTGTGAGACATCGGTGCTATATATGCTTGCATAGGTCCAAAAGATCTTGTCATCTCCCATGTCTATCGATATCTCCCCAGGCCAATTCATTACCTCGCCCGACGGTATCAAAATTTGGGCCGCGGCTTGTGGAAATCCTTCGAAACCAGCAGTTGTGTTCATTCATGGATTTGCCTGTACTGCTGATGCGTTTGACAAGCAGTACACCGATCCTACGATGTTGGAGAAATTGTACATTGTATGTATGAAGTCATTATCTCCAAGTTGCATTTTGCTTAATTAGATTGTGCTTCCAGATACGGTATGATGTTCGTGGATGTGGACGAAGTGAACGCCCGTTGAACGAGGACGCATATTCTTCTGAACGTCAAGCCGATGATTTTAAAGCTGTAATCGATGCCTACAAAGTCACAAAGCCTTTCGTCGCAACATGGTATGTACATTCCTCTTACTATTCATGAAATTCTTCACGGAGAATCACGTCACATAGGTCTATGGGTGGTAATGGTCTACTCATCTCCACAAATCCACAAAATAACCTTCTTCTTTAGGGTTCGTTCCTGCCAACGTTATTGCCAAATACGGCCCCGACTCGTTAGCTGGTCATATAATGATGGGATCCATCCCTCATAGCAATATGCACGGAGAAGTCGTAAACCCCGCATTACTTGGCATAATTCCGGGAATCATGTCAGAAGACGTTGCTTTATTTGCCAAAGCTCTTTCCGATTTCGTTCTTTCCTGTGTTTCCCCCAAGTTCAAACTTCCCTACGATGTGTACGTGAAATGGTTGGGAGGTGCAGCTCCAACTGTAAGAATCTCTTCTGATTGTCTTGTGATTCACTTTTCTTATTGATGACCGATAGGTGCCCATAATACGACAATTTATTATGCTAGGGCGTATTCAGGATGATACCTCTGCCATTATGAAAATCGCAGATCGATTTCCCCACATAGCAATTCAGGGAGAGGATGATCAACACCTCATCCCCGAAAAACTCGAGAAATGGATGAAAGATCATCTTGCTCAATCCGAATTTCACCTTCTTCCTGGTGTTGGGCATGCTCCATTCTATGAAGCACCGGAAGTTACGAATAAACTCATTCTTGGATTTGTCGACAAATATTCCGTTTAAATGTACGAGGATTTATTTCCGAATACATACATCGAATCCTATTTGTGTTCTCCCATGCCTGCGTCAACCCCTTGCAGCTTCAATAACACAGCTCTTACAAACCGTCGCCGCATATTATGTTTTCCTTTTATCGATCACGCATCTCCGAAGTGACAAAAGAGTTGTATGTCAGTATTACTCGCCAGTGACAAGAG
>ML770136.1:0-18102 GCA_009733575.1 Gymnopus androsaceus JB14
CTGTCTCACAAATCTACTTGCAGGCAGGAAGACAGCATGAACAGGAAACATAGGAAAAAGGTTCTGGCAAAGAGATTGATAAGAATTCCCTTATTTGGGACCTAAATTGGAATCGCAAAGTCAGCCCAAGCACAAACTTAAAATGTGCGGACTGCAAAATTTGCCTTAACTTCGTTTCTAGAAGGTGACGCAGCCATAAATTTCATAACTTAATCGGATAAAATCTTAAGCTCATGCAACACACAGAATTATTTTAGCCCCTCGAAAGGAGGCAAATGATATACATTGTGAAAAAGATATAAGTACTAGTAGTCTAAAAAGACTACAGTACTATGATACAATACAATGTGTGATAGGTACAATACAAAAAGATGATATAAAAATTTTGCTATGCTGCGGTGTCTTGAGAATTGGAACAGCACTCGAAGGTCCGGCAACTTGGCCCGAAACATCATCTTGAATGATCGAACTAGCTGATGCATCAGGTTGAGTGTTTGCTTCCACTCCTGAAGCCACAGCATCCAGCACCTGGGCAGACCCTGAACCACTGGGTTCACCAGCTGACAAATCAACTGGAGACCCACCCGGTTCATCTTCATTCCCAACGTGGAGAAGCTGGATCCTGACCTCAAGAGAAGCCGACAAGTCTGGAAGGTTGAAAATCAAGTTCCATCCAAACGCCATTGCGAGGAAGGAAAGGTTGTCAAGCAAGAGACGGACACATTCAGGAGCTGACTGCACCAGTTGGTGGAGAACAATGGCAGCGTCGGACCCGGCAGACTGCAAACGAGCCATGGTAACAAGGAAGTTGTATTTGATTTGGCAAATGAGCTCCTGATGGTGATGACTGATGTCAACGGCATGACTGTGAATTACACAGAGCTGCTGAGCCTCAGAAAGGACGTCTCAAAACGCTGCAAAAGTAAAGAGTTAGTAGGAATGAAACAAAATATGGAAGTAAAAAAAAAAGAGACACACCAGCAGGACACTGGTCCAAATGTTGATACACGCGATCCAAACCCTCCAGATATTCAGCCATTCCGCAACCAAGATTACAGGTTCCGGAGGCGCAATGGGTGCAAATCAAACAAAGGAACGTTGTCGCGCTCATCAGTGGGAGCAATGGACACAATGGATGCAATGATTAGGATATTATATTGTTGCGGCAGAACAGCTGATGGAAACAGCAGGTGGGGTACAATAAACACCCCTGACAATGTGCCAATGATGGGTATCAATTTGGTGCTGCATCTGCCATCACACAAATGAGCTTGACCCAGCCTCATCGTCAACGTGGAAGGAGGCAGTGAGCACCTGATGTCAAGGGTCCCGCTCAGGCATTATATCCCCCCTCCCATGCCAACTGGCAGTAAAGTAGGGGGAAGGGGGTTCCCTATTGCTAATGTATCACACAAAAAGACAAAGTCCCTTGTTTGATGTATCATATTGGCAGCCAAAGGTGTCATTGCATGGCAATGTAAAGGCTCCCGAGATATGCTAAGTCGTTTGTTGAGTCGGCATACTTGACCCGTGCTTGGGTATTTCACCTCGGATATGCAAAGTCATTTGTTGAGTCAGCGTACTTGACCCATGCCTCGGTGTTCATGCGGATATGCAAAGTCATTTGTTGAGTTGGCGTACTTGACCCGTGCTTTGGTGTTTGCTTTCCCTCAATTAGTTCAGCACGTTGTTGTATGTTAGTTGGCTTTTCAAAACCTCCCTCCAAATATAAACCTTGTTCATATCACACTCTCTGTGCCAACTGTCAAGTGCTTTTCTCTTCAAATCAATTAGTAGTTGAGGGAACCTTTGACAACCTCCTTCCTCGCATTAAATTAAACCTTTTGGATTGAATCTGATTGGGGTGATTGTTGTTTGGTCGGTTTTCATACCCAGCACAAATCTAACTCATCAACGCCTTCCTCAAATACTGGAGGGACCTCAATTTGCTTGCTTCCATCCACCTGCACAGACATCATGTTCAGAACTACTATTATCAGACTGCCTACAGAGACACTAGTTCTCATCACACTCCCTCTTATGAAACAGTCCACCCTCGTTTTGTCAAATCTCTACTCCTCTCACATACACTCCAATAGGCAATCTTTACATCACACCATATATACCGAGCTTCACTTTACATACAGAATATATCCTATCCTTCATTACCATCTCAGTCCCCACAGTCTTGGGCTCATGCCCCAGTGGGTAAGTCGTCATCAGAACACCAATGCACCTGTGGCTACTTCGCATGGGTTATCAGTTTCTGAATCCTCCGCACCCCCAGGTCGGAAAATTAATTTCGTCTCTCATTGCAAAAAATTTATTCGCGCATCGGAATTAATATTCCTGCATGCCTATGCCCACTACATGTTATCAGTAGCTTACGCACTTATGGTTTGCTCAAATATATATATTGATCTCCTACTACGAAACTCAAGAATAAGGATCACATACTAGTAGACGAATGCAAGAAGTTCCTCAAAACAATTTTGATCCCAGGATTCCTTAAAGATGAAATATCAGATATATTCAACTTGACAAATAATTCGGTACCTCGGTCTGCTTTTTGAATGCATTGACGATGTTCCCCTTAATGTTTTTGACCTTCTGCTTGTATTTTCGTGCAATTTCTACGGTCATTGAAATTGTCCCATTCGCAATATCCACCTCATAACTAGTATGTAGGTAATAGTGCATCCTTTGCGTTAAGTGCTAGAAACATTCTCCAGTGATCAACAAACTTTGTTCAGATGTGATTCTTGAGCGCTATTATATTCAAGTCAATACATTGATAAGAAATCAACCAAAAGTCAAATAACATACTGGATAGGTTTCCGTTTGATGCAGCTTTCAACTTGATGACAGTTTCTTCACCAAGATGGCATTTATAGTACTTGCTACCAGGGACTGGTTTCTCAACAGTGGTCTCAGAGAAGAAGAGCCAAAATGGGTTGCTGGGCTAGTTGAATGTTAATAATTCTTTTACAGCTATAATAAATATTATGTACCCATTTAGGTGGTGCACGCTTCTTCGTTTTTGCGGTTGGAATTGCAGTTTGAGATGTATAGGCCTCTGACTATGAGCTGATGAGTGAGTTAACTTGAAAAAACTATATATGTACTTACTTGTTCAGTTGCAGTCACTTTCTTTCTCTTTTTCTTGGGGGGCGCAGGTGCTTTCCGTTTACCTTGAGATTTCGGATCGGTTTTGGATGGTAGTGCATTTGCAAGCTTGTACGTAAAGACAAGTTAGCTACATTCATGCAAAAAAAACATATTTACCTCTTCGCCAGTTATAATGTCTTCAGCTTCACTGTCAGAGGTCTCATCATCACCACTGAAATTGTCGTTGTTGTAGCTTTCCCCTTCTGACTCATCTCCAGCATCTGCATGCTGTTTCGGTTTCCTTCTTGTACGCTTCCGAGACTTGGGAACTTTGGGCTCAGCTTGTTCAGCTACTAATGCATCGCGGAATCACTGATCTCAGATCTTCACGTTGGACCTCCCGTGGCAAAGGCTTTGCCACGGGAGGTCCAACGTGAAGGCCCAGCTTTATTCTGGTTGTCTGAAAAATGTATTAAATAATGAACAGAATTTTCGAAAAACTTTGGGGACTTGCCATTAGCATCATCACTAGGCGTGCCTCCCGGGAATGCAACAGAGAGTGTGATGCAAGATAATGGGCCAAGACTCAGTTCACCTGCTGTACTAGACCACTCCACATGATGAAGCAGAAAGCTACAGCCTTGGGTCCATGCCTTTACCTCCTTAGTAAAATTAGAAGGAAGAAGGCCTAATTCCACAGGTGCAATCCAACTCGAAGCATTGATGTATCATTTGAAACATCTAAAATTATTCATAAGCAACCTCGAAGAGACAAGCATGCAAATAATTTACCAATAGGTACAGGTCTTCCGGCATCAGTTCCATGAATGAAGATTGTAAAACGGCACTTTGATGCAACCTTAGAGCAATGTTTAATATATTGTTTCCAATGTCGGGGGGACATGAGCTGGGTGTGATAACAGCGCTTGCGAGTTTTGACAAAGTATATTGAAAGCAATGGTGCCCAGAAGTTTTGAGGATCCAACGAGGATCCAGGATAACTGCTAAAATTTATCTAGCCATATTCAAGTTGCAATATGATAAAAAATGTACCAAGGACTAAAAGGAGAATGAACTCATATGCAATCAAGGTCATGAGCCCCAGTCCAAACCGTAGATGGATTATGATATTGTGCAAGCTCCGGTGCTATCCAGGAAAGTGGAATGATTGAAAGAACAGGTGTAAGTGCAAAAATAATGAACTTGAACATAAACCGCCAGAATCCATTTGAAAGAGCACAGTCAATAACGCATTTTTGAAGGCTGCATGCATTGAAAGCTATTGAATAAGGTTCATGAGGGTTAGAATTGTGAGTTTTAAGGTAGAACAAGCACATCTTGGAGATGGGAGACTTGGTTCTAAGTCCTCTCGTGTAGTCAACATTTCTGGGAACTAAAGCACTTACCCCAAAATTGTTGCTGCTTATAAGCCTCTGAGTGATGGCAGCCGTCGAATATTTTAAGAATTTATGTGGAGCCAAAAAGTTCATCCACACTGAGACACTGCTTAGGTAGGTAGGTAGGTAGGTAAATTGGCGTGGTCCCATTGTTAGTATTGCTGCAACAAGCAGAGCTCTCCATTGATCTCTTTGAGAAATTAATTGATAATTCTTGTACACAGTAAGTTGAGTCTCTCCAAACCAGACCTGAAGTTCAGCTGCTCATGGTGGCCGAGGGAAATGGGGCTGAGTGCATTGCAACAAAGCAGTGCTGTCATTGTGGTGTTAAGGAACAAGAATTGAAGTGCCAGCGCTTTTGGGTAAACTGTATACGGCGTATACGGAACCTACAGTGTTCATTGTGCCGTATACACCTACGGGGGATGCTCTGAGAACTGCTCACGGTACGGATACCATTCCATTCCGTACATCTGTATACCGTAAAATACGGATACGGTGAAGAGCCCTATGGTATGTATATGAGGTAGATTAAGAAATAAGAACATTTTTGTATTTAAACCCTCAACTTGACCTTAACTTGAAGTTAATTTAAGGTCCAAATAAGCCCTAAGACCTTCGGCCTGCTTGGAGGCCTTGATTAAGGCCTTAAGGCTGACACTGCATTGTACTTGTATTAGATGCTATACCCTTCCAAACTTAGATTTTTCAAGTTGAGTTTTTTAAATGCTCCATTGTTATTAAATGAGACCAACATCTTGGTAGACTGACGTAGACTCTGGTTGTTTTTGTTTTCCTTACACTGCTTGTCAAGTCCTGTGTGTGGATCTGACTAGGATGCAATGAGCAGTTGTAATAAAATGATGGAAATTCTGGCAGTTTTTGTGTCTGCTCAGTGGTTATGCAGCTGAATGTGGATATGGCTTTCACATGGCATGCTAAAGCACTGAAGCCAAACAAGACACACACCGTAATCCACCAGGCGTAGGGACAAGTATCTTTTTCTAATTCGGCTCAAACGGACTGCAAAGTCCTGAAGCCTGGGAAGGAGGCTAGGCTATTGTTTGAAAAGGTTGTTATGTTCCCCGACTGTAACGCCCCCAATCCCTGATTGGTAGGAACTCAATCTTTACTGGCGGTAGTGTGTTCCCATGCCTGCCGGTTATCTTATATTATAATAATTATGTAACAAACCTTAGCTTTAAACCATCACCTCGCAAGTAACCTCTGAATAAATCCAGTAGTACCTGTTGGCGTGATACCTAAGGCTCTCGACTCCCCAGGAGTCGTTACACCGACTCTGACCAAAGGGAAGGGAGGGTCCTGTATGCAGCGATTAGTCAAAAAGTTGCCAAAAACAATGCTTCAAAGAAGGTAGTTATGTTTTGCCACATTTTCCCTCATCCATGAAACTTCTGCTTTTGCTTCCATTTTTCTCTCGTCTACCCCCATTGTCCTCACCAGACATTGGCCTTTGACCTTCCCAATTATAACTATGTTACCTGAAATTTACAATGAGATTCTATCTTCCATCCCTTGTTGGTTCTTACCCGAAGCTCATGAATTGAGGCGCGAACACCTTACAAAGTTAAACATGTCCGACTTGTCCTCAATTGTTTTAGATGGTGAGCCTGTCTGAAAAAATAAGCTTTATTTAATTGACAAAATACTTGATATGTGTTCTGCTCAATTTTCTAATACACCTCCTGGATATGACATATATCAATCCATATGTTCACTGTATCATTCACGCTTTGGAAGTATTGTCTATTGTTCACTCATCAAGTCTATCCCTACTGAATCCCCCATTGAACAAGAACCCAGTGTATACTCTCTTTTGCAATTCATTCTGTCTATCAGGCAGGCCTTAACATCTTGCTCCTCAATTGATATTGATCTCTCCACCGCTGTCTCAGTGAAAGTAGGTCTTAAAAAGGGCTCTCCTGTCTATCGCATGAAAAATCCAAAAATGGAATCCTTTGACTACTCAGTAAGGTTTTCAATACAACTTCCCATTGTATAATCTCTCAAGTCGAACTCTCTTTGAGGTATTTATCAGCAAAAATTATGAGTTATACGACCGTGCTGCTCAAAGCAATTTAGAATCATTGATTTTTGAAGTGATGCGAGGTCGTGGGTATCCTTGTACTCAATGCTATTTGCTCTGGGTTCATTGTTTATGTTTCACGCTTGGATGCTGGCCGTCCAGCCCTTGGTTCTTTGAACGACCGTAGACGACTTGAAAGGAAGGAAGCACGTGTCCAGCATGTTGCCGCCAGGTGCAAGCTTTAGAAATCACAAAGGACAAATGGCCCCAGCCCGTCCCTTATTCTACAATCATGGATTGTATTACTTCGTAAGGCCCCCGGAATCTCCTAAGTTAATGAGCTCTGTCCGGCTCGCCGGCCTCAAGTACGCTACGATTTTGGGCTCGAGTACGCTATTTCGGACAAAGGACGGTCACGTGAACTCAAAAAAATCGTTAAAAATCCCAAAAAAATCGCCGGGGGCTCCTACACGCCTCTACGTACACTATACAGCATTAGACACTAGCTTTAAAGGTTTTTGAGGACATACTAGGACGTGTAATAAGATACTCAACATAGCGTAAATTGGCTTTGAAATTTCGGTTCGGCGCTGACGCGCCGGCCCTGAAGTACGCTAAGCCAGACAAGGACCCGATTCAAACCCCTCTCTATTTGCGCCTCATGTGGTACTTGTGTGGTACAGATGATCGCGCGAGAACTGGGTCCTATATTCCCATTTCTTCGCTACCACCATTGGACATTATCCGTGTCACTAACTCTTACATTCTTGAGCATGCGCTATTATCGCGCTTCAAGTACATAGATAAATCATTGGATGGTCTCCTGTTGGAACCCAAAGGTATTCGTGTATTGGACAAAGAATGTACTCAAGTTGAAATGTATCTATGCACTCAATGTTATGATGCCTTTATTTAATTATATTGATTGTGTGCTGGTTGAGCTTCTTTGGAGGTTTCGTCTTTGAGTTCACGATGTGTATAGGCTGCTTATCCCTAACATTAATGAGCCTGTCGGGGGTTGCTATGCTAGTGGCGCTAAGGATTGACTTTCGACACCCTCCTGTTATGTCTTTCCTCATCCATGCACAATATCGTGCCAATTTGAGACATTTGTTCTTCAAAAAACTGTGAAAAGATTATCGAACATTCACGGACTGAAAAGGTCATCTTTTCAATACAAGGCATCTTTCCTGGGAGAACACTATTTCTCGAGATGTATAGTAACAGGGTTTACAAATTAGTAATGACTTGGATGATTCGGATGCGGATGGTAGCTCGAGTAAGGATAATGGCTTGGATAGTGAAGCAGATGGTGAAAACAGTAGTTTGGACGTAGACAGCTCATCCTTGATTGAGATGTATTGTCATACATAGAATACTTATACTACTATAACAACTGCAAATCCAGAAGAATCTTCCATGCAACTCGACAAACTAGAGAATCGGAAATTACTGTAATGCGATAGCGATAGCAAAAAACATAAAAGCAAGATAACAAAACTACAACAATAATCTATGCACGACCTGCAATATCAGAGTGATTCAAGGGAAAAGTCATAGCAGCACCATAGATTGTATTCGAGGAAGATGGTGGACCAAACGAATAGCTGCTCCCTACTGTTTCCGAGCCAACGTGTGTCGGTGCAGAACCAAAGGAATCAGGATATGCAGTAATTCCAGTGCCGATACCTATGCCAGCCCCAGATTCCCCGTCTTTAGCGGTGGTATATCTTGGTTCCACGACAGACGAGAACGACGCCTGGGATGTGACCGGATTTGTTCCATGTGAGGACCAGAACGAATTATATGTCCTTGTTGATGAGGTTTGTGTGCATTCCGTGGGAGGAGACGTGAGCTGGGTAAAATTCTGCGGGACGGAAATCGGAGCTGATGGAGTGAAAGTGGATGTTGGATAAGATGGCGCGGAGTTTATACTCGCCGGACGCGATTTAGCACTAGCAGGAAGCAAAGGGACTGCGAAATGAACCGTCCGTGGCTGCTTCTGCTGTTGGATAGTGGGATCGGAAGAGGGAGGGGGGTGTTTTAAGGAAGGTACGAGGGATATGCATGTTGGCTGAGCGCGCTTCTGAGGAGCCGATACGGGTTAAATGGAAAACGCTAGATGTAATCGGAAGGAAATGAATACAGACCGAAGATTGAGAAAACGCTCGCTCGTTGGAGGAGGATGGGACCTGCGAAGATGTCCGCAAAATCCCATGAGTTTCAGTGGGTGCTAGATTCGTGGCAGAAGACGTGTTCGTTGTTGACAGAGCGGAATAATAGGAAAGCGGAGTTGGGAAACGAGTCCATTGGCCTGCACACGGCGTTCTGGTATCGGATTGGGGAGGAAGTAGTATAACATTCGTATTCGGTTGAATCACCGGTTCATTATTGGTACTCAGTTGTTGTCGAGGTCTCGTCTGCGAATGTTTGAAGTAGAGATTTTCCAAGCATTTGTGATGCCAAGGAAGTCCGGAGTCTCCACCAAAAGTTAGCTGGGGATTTTAACGGACGCCCATTTTCCGAGGTTGCTTTGTAGAGCTGAGGAGCTGAGCTCAAGTGAGTAGCCGTCACGCGTGACAGAACAAACGTGATCGCGTTCCTGCTTTCGTTCTTCCTGCCTCTTCCTGCTTGCTCTTGCACTAAATTATACCTTTTATCTTCTGGCTCTCTGAAATATCCATGCCAAAATCTCAGAAACCTTCGTCTACCGCCAAAAAAGCAGGAAAACCCGCATCCCAGAAACGGACAACTTTGAAGCTGGAACCCAGTACCGCCAACACTAAACGAATCAATCCTTTGACTGCAGTGAGCATTTTGGATAATTTATGATTATCACGCATCTCACTCAACGCTCTAGTTCGTCAATCTATCCGAAGGGAGCCACCACCAACGCCATCCAGTTCTAGCTCCGAAGTGAAGGGAAAAGCGAAGGAAATAGTGAAGGAACCATCGCCTGTTGGGGAAGAAGGTGAGCCCTAGCACCGTGTATTAGGCTTTTTCTTATGGATCTCCAGCGAATGGTCAACTATGGGTTGATTTATATGAGCCGCAGTCAGAGATAACCTTCATTTTCTCCTCTATTGCTAAAGAATGCTCACCGATCCCAGGGACCTAGTAGTTCATGTCCGCAAGGTAGAAAATGTTCGGACCTGGTTACAGGAGGCGTTGAATGGCGGACCATCTGGTAAACTACGAAAGTATCGAGTACGTGCTTCACAGGCTTACTCTTTCAGATACTCTGACATTACACATATAGAGGCTTCTGGTTCTGACGGGACCATCAGGCACTGCTAAATCCGCAACGATCAGGGTTCTCAGTAAAGAACTGAACTTTGAGGTTCTTGAATGGAGCAGTTCAACGGGTAGTACCTTCACCAACGCTCAAGGTGTGCAATCACTGGTTCGTTTTCTTGACGTGGCTTACACTTGAGCACAGATGTATCGAGCTCTTGGATTGCAGACGATTCAAACTTCACTAAATTTCAATTATTCCTCGAGCGCGCATCCAAGTGTCAGAACGTATTCAACTCTTCCTCTGGTTCCAGTTCACGGAAACCCTCCTTTTCGAACTCTACTCCTAAACCGAGCTCTTTTAACCACCGCGTTATCCTCCTTGAAGATTTACCCAACATTTTACACGCCAACACTCGCTCGCAGTTTCACGATGTCATTAGGTTTCTGATTGAAACCCCAGGCCCCGAACCGGTCCCAATCGTTATTGTTTTGAGTGATTCGGGTACGAGAGGCGAGGCTGGAGATGAACGTCTATCTAGTGGTGCTTGGGGTAGAGACCAGGATGGCGCGATCGACATTCGAACTCTACTTCCGAAGGATGTCCTTCACGGACCCTACATTCATGAAATTAGGTGTGTCGAGTGTTTTAGTTCTCTGTCTGATGCTCAGGAATTTTTACAGGTTCAATCCAATCGCACCTACGTTGATGAAAAAGGCTCTCCAAGCGCTTGTCACTAAACATTACGCTCTGCAAAAATCTCCTGTTACTGGTCAAATGTTCGACATTATCATTGAATCTTCTAATGGCGACATCCGAAGCGCGATCATGGCATTGCAGTTTGCTTGTATTCGACTCATCAAGAAACCGAAGGGGCGAGATCCCCAGGTCCTTATGGAAAGCATTACACGGAGAGAGCAGAGTCTAGCCTTATTTCACTTGATGGGAAAGGTTTTATTCAACAAACGTTAGTGTCATTCTATCTATTTCTCTACTTGTCATCTAACATCGTCTATAGGCAAAGGAGATCCGCCGAATCCTTCAGCCACCGCTAAAGACATTAAGAAGGACCAAGAGATCGACAGGAAACTGATGGATCCACCTTTACTACCACCACATTTGAGCGAACATGACAGGAGGGCAAGTCGCGTTGATGTTAATGTGAGACCTATTTTTACCTAATCCTAAGGATTCCTATTCACAGTGGCTATTTTAGACGATTTACGCCGACTCTCCCATCGATTCGTCGTTATTTTCCCTATACATCCACCAGAATTTTACCCAGTTTTGTACCGACGTGGATGAATGTGATGGTATTGCCGACTGGTTGAGCTGGGCCGACTCAAGCGGTGGTGAAGCTGCAAGTTTGCTCGAGCATTAATCTGTGATTTACTTGCGCTAACTGCAGTGTACAGCGGTACCAAATCAACCCATATAGGTTTCATCTTCTTGCCCTTGGCACACTACACTCACTACCGACGCCGGTACCACGTCTGAACCAAAAAGTTTACAAACCCGAATTTTTCGACAATCTCAAGAAAGAGAAGGAAGCATGGGAGGGTGTACGGGACGTCCGGTCGTGGATCGTTGACCAGGTAAGTACAAAACCGATGACTATCGTCGACTTTTCTGACTTTGTGTAGGGTGCCGAGAGCGGATGGGACCTCGGTGCTTGGACCCCTATAGCAATAGCGACCGACGGTGAAAGGCTCCTTCATCCTTAACTACCATCATCCCGACAATTTCACACGTCATCAACGCGATCACCCGACCAACAAAACTCGAAATATACATTCCCTGTACTTTTTAGGAGCTAGTACAGAGAATATATATAATAAAACTAAGCAGCAGAAATCAGTATGTCGATGGAGGCGACGGCACCGTCGCCCTCGCAGCGCACACCGAGCCAGAGAACACAAGAAGCAGAGAGGAACCTTCGAAAATGCGGCTGGATCTCGGACAACGACAACGAAACCCAAGACTGCTTAGGCAGACTAATCGAGACAGCGAAAACCTATTCAGAAGGCAACGCAGCCATCCGAGCAAAGAAAGAGGAATGGCAGAGAGTGCAGTGGACAGCCATCTATCTAAAGGAACAATTCGAGGGTGCAAGAGAGGACGAAATGGTCAAACGGATTACAGAGAAGGTCTATGAGAGCATTGAGAAACGGATGGGGGAAACGGAGACGGTATCCACCAAAGGAGATTCGCTGAACGACCTTGCAGACGGACTGGCGAATGCCATTGTCACGTCATTCGAGAACAAATTGGACTCGATTGCAGAAACCTACACTACCCTCAAAATCCAAGACGAAACCCACTTCGCTGACATTGTAGGAGACCAGGTCAAGAAGCAACTCGACAACTCGATACAATCGCTGGAACAAAAGCTGGCAACGGTGGAATCCTCGGCATCATCCATAGCACTCAGAGCGCATCAACGAGTCACCGAAGCAGCAACGAAAATGGAAGAGGCCACAAATAAGATGAAACAACTAGAGGAAAAGATGATGGGGACGAACGGGATAGACGGCGAACTATTCGGGAGATGGGTCCAGGCAGCGGACAAACTCGACACGGTGGTGAACTCCCATGGAGAGATGAACATGTCATTTGCAGCAGCTCTGCAAGCAGGAGCCGAAGCAAGAGCAGAACGCGTGGCAGACAAGGCTATAGGCAATGTGATACGCGCCCAACACACCCCAGCCATTCTAGAAGCCGACGCCGACCGGCGCAAACTGGTCATCAGATCTAAACGCCAAACCAGCGGTCCAGGCAGCCTAGAAGAGATGGGAGAGAGACAGCTAGTCGAAAAAGCAAACCTAAACCTCGAAGAGATCGGAGTCGAGGGAGCAAAGAACGGCTCATCCGCGACCAAGTTTATCTCGGCCAAAAAGATACCGGGAGGAGCTCTGCTGTACATGGCGACTCCAGAGGGCATAAAATGGATTAGAGAAGAAGGGAGGCTGGACGCATGGACCAAAGCATGGGAAATGGAAGTCAACGCCAACTTCGACCTGTACGAAGTTGTGGTGCAGATGGTCCCGGTGACCGAAGAACTGAACGACGAACACGCGATGAGGGCGATTGAGGCAAACAATAGCCTACAAAAAGGAGCAATCGCAAAGGCACGCTGGATTAAAGCCCCTGAACGCAGAAAAGTCAATCAAAAAGTAGCGCATGCGATCTTCTCGTTCAACTCACCAGATGAAGCAAACCAAATTCTCCAAAACGGAGTCATCGTCCAGGGCAGAACACTCGAGACCCACAAATCTCTCTCTGAACCCAAACGGTGCCTGAAATGCCAACGCTTTGGCCACTTCGCAAAGGAATGCAAACGCGATGGGGACATATGCGCCAGATGCGCAGGACCACACCGAACCGCATCATGCACTGCTGGCCCGGACGAACTCAAATGTGCACTATGCGAACAGAGCGGACACGCAGCTTCTGACAGGAACTGTCCGGTGTTTAGTCGACGAGTAGCATCCCTTCACGATTGCAGAGCAGGAACGAACTACAGGCTCTTTGTCACCAACGACCCAGAGACCTGGACGCAAACGAAGGAAAAACAAAAAGAGTTTTTCGACGACTCGTGGAAGGAGGAAGTACGTCAAAGAGACGAGGGCTGGCAACGCGTTGAAAGACGTGGAACAGGAAGACTAGCGGGAGGTGCAAGAGGCGAAGGAGGTGGCCCACAGCACCCAAACAACCACAACCCCACTCCAACTGCCCCCAAGAACTTTGGTAAACAACGCACAATGGACGCGTTTCTTGCGGATATGGGTCCTCGCTCCAGCAGAGACGGGCGACCACCAGAGGAAATAAGAGATCTAGATGAGCTGGAAACACAGGCATTCGATGAATGGTCTCAAATGGAGAGAGATGTACGTGAAGACGTACGACGACGACCCCCTACAATCCACTCTACCCAAACGAGACCCAAATCGCTCCCCCCAAGCCCAGCGCGTTGAACGGACCCATCAACATGAATGACGAACAACAAGAAGACCACATACCAGAACAGCATTTAAAAATCTGGCAGCAGAACCTTAACAAATTGCCCCAAGCACAATTCAACATGTTATTTAATACCGACCAATCCTTCGACATCCTGGCGATGCAGGAGCCAAACATTGACAAGTTTGGCAACACAAAATCTATCTTCAAATTCCATCCCATTTACCCAGCTACCCACCTTGACAGCGAAGAGAGCAAGGCAAAAACGAGATCGGTGATGATGATAAGCAGGAAACTGTCCACCGGCTCCTGGAAGGCAATCCCGATCCGGCATCCCGACATCACCGCGGTCCAGATTACCGGAGCCTACGGCACTCTGAGAATTATCAACCTGTATGTTGACGGCGACCACGACGATGCCTTAATTTCATTACGAGACTACTTGTGCAGCACAGACGCTCTGTTAACCACCCGAGGCCCACTCCACTATATCTGGCTAGGGGATTTTAATTGTCACCACCCCATGTGGGATGAACCTCGAAACTCACATCTATTCACCCCAGCCAACTTGAGAGCGGCTGAATTCCTTATCAATTTCTTTTCCACTAACAACCTACAGATGATCCTAGCTCCAGGCACCCCAACACTCGAGGCCCTTAGAACCAAAAACGAAACACGCGTCGACAACGTCTTCTGCAGTACCCGCCTCCTGGACCGCATTCTCAGCTGCTACGTCGACCCATCATTACGTCCCCCCCTCACCGACCACTACGCAATAATAACCAAAATCTCTCTATCGATCAACCTAGTCCCAGAACGTCCGAAACGGAACTGGAGGAGGATAGACTGGGAAACATTCAGGGAGGAATTAGAGGAGAAGTTAGAATCGTTGGGAGAACCGTCTGAGATACAGACAAGGGAAGAATTCGATGACCGCTTCTCAGCCCTCGACAAAGTCATCACGGAAATGGTCGAGAAACACGTACCCATGGTCAAACCATCACCGTTTGCGCGTCGATGGTACAACAAGGAGCTGAAGGAGATGAACAAGAGGAAAAAGAACTTGGCCAAAAAGTCGCACCTTAAACGCCACATACCTATGCATCCAATACACGAGAAATATCGAAGGATACACCAAGACTTGGCCAGGGAGATGGAACACGCGAAGAGGAAACATTGGGATGACTTCCTGATGGAACTGAGAAGAGACAATCACTGGGATGCAGCGAAACTGGCGAAGAGAGGCTTCGCAGACGGAGGTCTATCCCGAGTTCCAGATCTAGTGGTCGAGGAAGGAGGTCGCGACAGACTGGTCTCGGATAACACAGGAAAAGCGGAAGCTTTCAAAACGGCATTCTTTCCAGCAGCCCCACCCAACCCGCTAGTCCCAGAAGGAACAATCTACCCACCAGAGGCGTGGAAGTTCCTACCACCAGCCGACCACCAAGTCATTAGAGCGTTCAAAAGGATGAAGCCGTACAAAGCAACCCGGAGCGACTCCCTTCCTAACGTCCTATTCAAAGAATGCGCAGAGCTAATAGCTCCGCGCTTCGGACCCCTCCTCCGAGCAACATTCACTCTCTCATACTACCCCAATGACTGGTCAACCAACGAAACTTTCGTGGCGCGAAAACCCGGAAAATCAAACTACCAACTTCCGGGAGCATGGAGACCTCTTGTACTATCAAGCTGCTGGGGTCGTTCTTCCAATAGTGTTGTCTCGGAGATAACAGTCAAAGGAGCTGAGCTGCACGGTCTGCTACCACAAATGCAGTTTGGTGGCCGACCGGGACGGAGCACCACGGACTCACTCCACCTCTTCATCTCGACAGTCAAGAAAGCATGGAGAAAGGGTAACGTGGTCTCCGCACTGGCACTGGATGTGAAAGGAGCGTACCCGAGTGTCGAGCTGGAACTGCTATTCCACGAAATGAGAATGGCAGGGGTTCCAAAGGAGATAGTGAACTGGATGAGGAGGAGGTATGCTAACAGAAAGACCCGCATTCTCTTCGACAACTTCGTTTCGGAACCGTTTGAACCACCGGGAGGCCTAGACCAGGGCGATGCATTCGCAGTGGTCCAGTATTTGTTCTATAACGCAGGCCTCCTCAAGCTTATATCCGGAAAAGCAAAAGACCTGGGTTTGCTATTCATGGACGACGCAAAACTGGTAGCCCAAGGAGCTTCCTTCACGGAAACCCATGGCCGACTCGAACAGCTGATGAACGCACCCGGAGGCGTCCTCGAGTGGGCCAGAAAACACAACTGCTCTTTTGGCCTGGAGAAATTCCAGCTAGCTGACTACACCAGGAAAAGAACACGTCACCCAACCCGCCCCAAAAAGACGATCCCGCTACGAGGAGATATCAAGGTTGGCGGGAAGGTAGTGAAGAGAAAGGAAGGAATTAAGCTGGTAGGAGTGATATTGGACAGCGAGTTGCGATTCAAGGAACAGGGCTCAGTGGCAATAGCCAAAGGTCAGGCATGGCTAGCGCAATTCAGACGTCTGTCAAGGGTAACGGCAGGAGCAGCATCTGAATATGCCCGGGAATGGTATATAGCGATGCTACGCAGTGGCATGCTGTACGCTGCCGACGTCTTTCTAGTACCGCAGAGACACCCAGGAGCCAACAAAGGACAGAAGCGGATAAAACGTGAAGCAGGACGCGACATCATACGAAAGCTCACCTCCATACAACGCCAAGTTGCCCTGATGATCACAGGAGCACTCCCATCTACCCCAACCAAACTACTCGACATCCACGCCAACCTCCTACCCATGCCTCTTGCCGTTGATCTGACCCGCCAGAGAGCAGCAGTCCGCGTTGCTACTCTACCAACCTCACATCCTCTCAACAGTCATGCCCAAGACGCGGCTAGCAGAAAATTCATCAAATCGCATTTCTCATCCCTACACGACCTAATGAATACATATGAACTCAACCCAAAAAAGATGGAGAAGAGACAGGCCGTGAGGAATCACGCAGACTGGAAGTCGGAAGTGGTAATCCGAAGCTGGGAAGGAAAGGAAGAAGCTATGGAACAGATCGAAGGAGACAAAGCGGAATACCAACTCTTTACGGATGGATCGGGAATTGAAGGGATGGTAGGGAGTTCGGCGGTGCTGTACAAGGGAGGAGAAAGGATAGCGTCGCTACGGATGCAGATTGGCAAAGAAACGGAACACGAGGTGTTTGAAGGAGAATCCGCAGGCCCCACTCTGGGCCTGGAACTGCTGAGAAAGGAACAGAGCGTATCAACGGTCTCCCTCTGGATAGACAACACAGCGACAATCTCGGTGACGGGCTCCACGGCATCGGGACCAGGACACTACCTCATGGACCACTTCCACACGCTACTCGCCAAAGTCAAACAACGCCACCCGGATCTGGAAATCACAGTGGGTTGGGTCCCTGGACACGAAGGAATCGAAGGAAACGAGGCAGCGGATGAGGAGGCCAAGGAAGCAGCCCTACGCGGGTCGAACCCGACTCGGCTGCTACCCCATACCTTCCGAAAATCCCTTCCGATGAGTTGTTCAGCAACCCGGAAGACGTTCGCAAAGTCCCTCAACAAGATCCGAGATGACATGTTCCGCCGATCCCCCAGATTCTCCAGATTCCAAAAAGCGGCGAAGGGAGACGCAACAGCGACAGCTCGCAAATTCCAAACGCTGACCAGCGGCCTCCACAAAGTGCACACTAGCATTCTCGTACACCTACGCACAGGCCATTGCTATCTATACACCCATCTTCACCGCATAGGGAAGATTGACTCGCCAGACTGCCCAGCGTGCAAAAAAGAGCCAGAGACAGTCCATCACTACCTACTACAGTGCCCAGCACATCGAGGAGCCCGAGCCCGTCTAAGAGCCGAGATTGGATCGAAGAACATGTTCATGGAGAAGCTGCTAAACAGCAAAGACACGCTAAAACCACTCTTTCAGTTCATAAACGACACGGGGAGATTCAGGAACACCTTCGGGGTACTGCCGCCATTGGAAGACAAGGAAGATGAAGGGGGATGATGACGAGGGACAATTGCGATTTCATTTCTCCTCTAATATACTTATACAATATGTACTTTACAGCTTACATTACCTGCTCCCCATGGAGCAGCGTACACTACGGCGACTTCTTCGCCGCGAGACACCCCTAGTCTCAACGCACCTTGACTTAGAGATACCAATTCGATACAGCATGATTACATACAGACATACTATCTTTACATACAAGTAGTAGAGCACTGCCTACCATATCCCTCGGGACAATGGGCAATAAACTAGGATACAAAAAAAAAAAAAAAAAAAAAAAAAAAAAAAAAAATTGCGACCGACCTTGGGGGCGTACTACGAG
>ML770137.1:0-18070 GCA_009733575.1 Gymnopus androsaceus JB14
GTTAAAAATGGAGGGGTAAAACCCTCCACTCATTCGAAAGCCCGGGCTGGCAAAGCAAATAATAACGGTATGTCTTGGTTTTTTTTTTCTTGAATCCTACCCAATTTTTTGAAGCCAGCGACACGGAAACTAAGAGCGCTCAGGGGTCCACTCGACTGTCCGACTATAAGTCCACACTTAACGTATCTGCTCCAGCAGCCCAATCTCAGGCCCGAGCTGAGAAACCTTGTACGTATATCCTCTCTTACGAATTTCATCCTGTATTTCGCTCCTGTATTCTTATCCGTTCACATCCTAGCAGGCAGCAATCTTAGCGGTGCGTCCTCCATTGCTTTTACTCTCAGTCCTGCTTCCTTACCAGACTCAGATGAGTCGGACCAGGAAGCTCGACTAAATTCTACCGAGAACCAATTTCTCGACGATGTTTTGCCTGAAAGGGAAGGTAAACTGTATTTACTGTTTTATCAATGATCCATCCCTAATCCGCGTCTAGATCTCCCTGAGGAACCTAACTCGGATGGCAATGAATTAGAAGACAGCGAACAGGACACTGATGGAGAGGAGGAAGATAATGCATGTATACTCTTTGTTTTCGATAATCTTACTTATTCATTTCGCATTTATTTCCTATTCTTTTAGCTCATAGTCCAGGACGTCACTAATGCTTCAGGCTCGAAACCCAGGGTCAATAAGGAAGGCTCTCACAAAGTCTTACTTTCCGAATTTGAGAACCGTAAGCTAGCTCTGTTCGCAAAGTGCTGTGCACGAAAGGCAACATGCTTGGTCGCTATGTGTCCCGAAGATCCACTGTATAGCTGGCCCACTTTCACAGAGGAGTTCGAAAGATTGGTGAAGGAGGGAAGATGCCTTGATTTTGTGGAATCGTTGGAACAAATCAATGGTGACCCGGAGGGTAGAGATAAGTTGGTCCGCTTTGTTAGTAAAACTCTCATCCCATGAATCTGGCTTTATTCTGACCTAACATTTTCTTATTAGATGAATTATGGGTGCTCCGCTGTACGGTATGACCTTGGAAAGGAAACACGAATCAGAACTGGACAATTCTATGATATCCCTGGAACGCGCTCTTCAACTGAAATGGTTAGTCCACCTTCATGTTGAGCTACTTATGATTCATGCCTCTTTCTTTAGATATCAGTTGTTACATGGCTGCTCAAAGATCGTAGATACCACCATTCTCAAGTAGATTTGGAGGTATGTAAACGATTTTTTTTCTACTTTCTACTGATACATATCTGTTTCTCTCAGATGCGGACCACAGACAATTTCCCCTTTCGAACACCATTGCTGGCCTACATCCTCCGTGGCTATTTTATTGAAGGAAGACCCAAGCGAGACTCACTCTTAATTGCAACACTGCACCGTGAGCGGCGTATTCCGGTTGCCCTTATCGTCATGGCTACGGTGCTGGTACAGTTGGATTGAAAAGTACTACTAGTATTTTGCCACTTACCTGTTTTTAGATTGGCCATGCTATACAAGAGTTTGCGTCAGGGTATCAGATGATCCATGCACTCACGACAACCAACCTTGTCAGCCAGTGAGTTCTCAAAATTTGACTTTTTGTTTTCCTTTAACCTTATTCTCATGTTGTTACCAGTTATCGATCTGTCGCAGAAACTATGAGCAATCTTCAGCAGCAGGCAGCTCCCTACGTTGAACGCCTGCGGACTGACTTGTATGAAGCAATGATGTAGGTTTTATTTGTGGATTTGCTCTTCGATATCATCACATTCATTGCCTCATTTCCAGGTCTGCTGGCCCCCAAATTATACCATCACAGACATACGACTATGCTGCATTGAATCAATTTGCCTCAAAGCCTGAAGAGTCTGATCAACCAGTCGGAGATGAAAATGGTAGGGGGAGCACTACTGAGACTCACGTTGACGTTAATGAAGAACATGGTGATGATCATGGTAGGGTCAATGATGGAGAAGCTACTGACCCTGAACCAGGCTCTCAGGGGGGCCCCAAGCATGACCACAGTGCGTTGGACGATGAAAATGGCCTGGCTGAGGGTGATAAACAAGTTCATGCTGAAACTGATGACAAGAGTGGTCCTTAATGCTGTATTGATGCTATGTGTTATATCTGATGTCGAATTTGATACCGCTGGATTTTATCTGATCAATCCTTGAGACCTACTGAGATCGCTCTAAAAGATAATTCAACATGCACCAAAGATCCTTCAGGCATCTGAAGGTCTCGCTCAGACATCTGCAGGTCTTTTTCAGGCATCCGCGGGTATCTCTCAGGCATCTGCAGGTCTCGCTCAGGCATCCGCGGGTGTCTCTCAGGTATCTGCAAGTCTCGCTCAGGCATCCGCGGGTCTCGCTCAGGCATCTGCAGGTCTTTTTCAGGCATCCGTGGGTGTCTCTCAGGCATCTGCAGGTCTTTTTCAGGCATCCGCGGGTATCTCTCAGGCATCTGCAGGTCTCTGTCTTCAGGCATCTGCAAGGTCTCGCTCAGAGCATCTGCAGGTCTCGCTCAGGCATCCGCGGGTGTCTCTCAGGCATCTGCAGGTCTTTTTCAGGCATCTGCAGGTCTCGCTCAGGTATCTGCAGGTCTTTCTCAGGCATCTGCAAGGTCTCGCTCAGACATCTGCAGGTCTCGTCAGGCATCCGCGGGTGTCTCTCAGGTATCTGCAGGTCTCGCTCAGGCATCCGCGGGTGTCTCTCAGGCATCTGCAGGTCTCGCTCAGGTATCTGCAGGTCTTTCTCAGGCATCCGCGGGTGTCTCTCAGGTGTCCCTCAAAGTCTCTCAGGTTTCCCTCAAAGTCTCTCGGGTGTCCCTCAAAATGGGTTGAGGGCAGCAATGTCACTCTCGATTGATTTTTTCCATAACTTTAGTAAACTGAGAGCATGCAAGGGACTTGTGAAACTCTTTTGTACAAACTGGATTAGCCTGGGATTCGGGGGGGTTTCTTTGGCACTCTGGGAGAGCCTGTGGTACCCAGGCCTCCTAGGTGTCCCAGTCACCCTGTGGGTACCTCAGTGCAATCTATATGTCCCTGGGCACTAGGGAATTTTTCCAGATGCTGGAAATCTATTCGGACGATCACTGTTAACGAGTGCAAGAAGGGAGAAGAGTATCCTCCAGCGGGTGAGTGGGTTGTTGAATCAGACGAGATCTGGCACATTTGGGCGCAGCATCTCTGCCACGATCCACAACCTGACAGTTGAAAACCGCGCCATCGCATGCACAACCTTGTCCCCTCCAAGTTGCAGTATGATCTGGGACCTGATGAGAATGCAATTTTTGTTGATTCTGCCACTGGCAAGGTTATCATGGTCGTGCTGCAGGACTTTTGCGGGGACCCAGAAGTTGTGGAGTGGGCAAATAATGTTGTGCTAAAGAATGTGGAAATCAAGCGGAACGCTCGCGTGAGTGCATGTACCACATCAAGATTTGGTCACTTAATTGAAATTGCAGAAAGAAGACAGTGGAAGCATCATTATTGAAGGTCAGTGTTTGCACTCGATTTTTTCCTAAATCCTTTTGGACAATGTTCTTTGGGTCGCAGGCTGGTCAGCGGGTGCTCTTTCTGGGATGAACTTTGATTTTGTGCGGAACTTCCTGGGGAGATTGGACAAGAATAGCAAGCGCGATCAGCGGGTTGAGGCTGCATCTGTATTTGCACTGTTTTGGAACCTCATAAGGAGTTATGGTCCCCAGGTTGTGGTGGAGGACTTTGAAGGATTTATCAGGAGATTGGGTATTTACCGCATGGATCCTGGTATACATGGCGGTGGACTTGAAAGGCAGTATACCATTCCCATCAATGGCGTCAACATCGTTTTCAATAATGCAGAGATGGCTCCTCCGCAGGGTGTTTTTGGCAGAAACTATGCACGGTATGCATTGCTATTTATGGGTCGCAGACTTTAATACGATTACATTGCAGTCATGTACACTTTGAAAGGCAACCCCACCTTTTTGCAGCTGCATGGACAATGTTCCGCAAACCTGAAGCACTAGGCTGCAACTTCTACAACTCATCGTATGCTATCCAAGTACAATCATCTAGCAATTATGCTTGCTTCTGGCAGCCGCGACATTGGCATGGTACCAGCCTTCCCAATGTTGAGTATTCTGAGACAGGTGGCCCACTGGTACAAAGTGGTTTGAGTCTGGTCACTTCAAACCGACTTCCAGGTGCTTTCCAGAGTTTTGTCAATGGAACGATGGGTGAGGCTGCTATGAAAGAGTGTTGCAGTGGTGGGGAAATCTTTGATGCTTTGATAATTGGCAGAGTGTTCCTTTGTGCGTATTGCATAAAAACTTGTTTCATAGACCGCGTTCGAGTATGGGCAGATTGTTCCTTTTCGGGTATTGCACAATATATGACTCCTTTCCTGCTCATGATTGATAAAGGAGATGCATTTGGTTTTGTGGGCTTCTAGTTCAATGTCCACAATGACTGGTTTGCAGTGGTGCGAACCGCGCCTTGGTTTGATGCTGCCAGGGTACTCTGATAACTTTTTTTCAACATCGCCGCTCTGCGATGATACCTCGGGTTGCCCCGATTATGTGCGTCATACCATAGAAACTGCCCGGTAGGTTCGGTTCTGCATTGATTTGTTTGCTACTCTCATGTCTTCTCGCAGATCACTAGCCGAACTTTGATTATTATTTTCTCGAATTGAATCTGGGATTTGAGGTTGAATTTTACTGATGGATACAATTTGCTTATAATTCATGAGCTATGGGGATTGTCGTGTGCAAGTGCGACGCTACTGGTAAATTATATTAAGCGCGCGCGCATTGTTCGAAAAGTGCGGATTAATTTTTGTCCACTAGTCCACTTTTCAACAGCATGCCGATTCGTTACGCGAAGTGTTTAGTTGGATTTCGCCTTCTTAGTTCAGTAGTGTTGGTGCTTCTGGAAGATGAGTTTCGTTCAGTACTGATCTATATTCTACAAGTAGTCGCTCTCTTCGATATTCCTTTCGCGAGATTGCTGGTAATATTTCTTGCTTGATAACATGTTTGGTTGCAGCCTGCTATACGCTCTTGTTCAACGCCCAGCTAGGCTTTGGAGAGTTCACGTTTCCACAACTCTCAATGCCATGTACTCCGCCATCCGCCTTGAACCCTCAAGATCTCGAATTGTTTTCCTACTTCGCTTCTCAACCTTGGTACCGCCACAGGTCTTGTTGGCGGACAAGTCTTACATTACCTCAGGGAAGATAATAAGCGGAGTTTAATGCTCTTATAATTATGGGTGAGGATGAACAAGAGGCATGGTATAAACAAAAAGCACAAGTACGGGATCAGGTGCCAGTGGTAAGTCAATTTCAGCGTCGAAAATGCAATTATGCCAGTCTCAAGTTCATCGGATACCAGGGAATGCTCTATAGACAATGTTGAATGGGAACAGGTTCAGTGTGATGAACGCACCGCTGCCGCTAAGGTTATTCACGATCAACGAAAGCAAGAGTGCGTCTGTCTATTAGAATGCAACTTTATCAGCTACTCGCATGTATGGACGTGAATAGCATTCTCCGCCGACCAGAGGAAGTTGGATTGCATGAGGAGGCACAATTAATGATGGCCTCTACTTACAGATACCGCGCACACGCGTACTTTGCGGAAGGGATTTCTTCATGTGCATGCGGATCACTGTCGGAAGCAGCAAGTCGGAAATATGGCTTACCGTTTCCCTGAATACCAATCAACTGACTTTATTTATTCTAGGTCTATTCTATTTCTCCTTCCCTCGACCTTCTCAGATGTAGGTGTTGTACTCATACAAGCATTATCCTACTCAACTCTCCCCATAGGTCCAGTTCACCTTCAGAGTATAAGAAGGAGATCAACATGAGCCTCGACCTCCCAATAAGGCCCAATACTTAAAAAATATCTCCCTTAGCGCCTTGGTCAACGGATAATCGAGACTTATCTCGGAATGGACAAGAGTCATGACTTTGTCGACTGGAAAGAGTATTCAGTGTCTCCGGATCGTCTGCAACTGTTTTTACAGACACTGTCGCAGTATGGACCAAAAGCAGGTGAAATGCTCTTCGACACCAGTGCAGATTCTCCTGCAGGCATGGCGAATGCCCCATGGAATCGCACTATTGTAAACCAGCTTTCTGCCCGCGCCCAGGAGGCCTTCGACCAAAATCCGGGCCTATACACTAGCGGCGGTGAAACTATTGACTGGAATTCTCTCTTTAAAGAAAGGATCTACCGCATCATTCTTTCCCTACATAAAGCAAAGAATGGTTCCCTCGAGTCCCAGTACAAACTCCAGAAAAGACAAGCACAGAAGAGACGTGTACGAGTTTCTGTATGTGTTCTAACTTCTTCATCCATTTTCCTGCTATTTTTCATATACAGTATTTACCAAATTCGCAGAAATATGAAAGAAGAACCAAGATATGTAGCATAATGGCCAATCAAGCTCGCGAGAAATCCGATGAACATGCTTTGGCTTACTGGTCAAATGCACTGGTGGCATTGGTTCACCTCACTACGGAAGGCATGTCGGATGAGGAAGAAACATTTGATTCAGAAGGTGGAAGAGTGAAGCTGGTTTTCTCTCCATTGTTTCGTTCTCCCATCCACGATGATCTCTTTGATGAGGTGGATCAAACTCCTGCTCAAGAAACTATGATTTTCACGAACAGTGGTCGCCCAAGGTTACCCCGTATTCGCAGCACGCAGCTTGCGAACCAACCTCCTCCTGCTAATCTTCCTGCTATTTATCGTCGTGGTGAATAAGGGCTATGACTGTGTGAGTGGTTAATCTGCTGCTAAATACTGTTATCTGCGAACTTAGAAGAGATGCCTTGAATTCGACAGGTGTGAACCATGGTGCACTTTGGCCTTGCCTTTTCTTCAATCAATTCCAGATATGCAGGTCGGTAATAAGGGCAGTCCAGGGGTTGATGGCTGACCATCTCTGAAATGTACACACTGCATATGCGCTTTCTTATTCAACAATATAGATGTTTCCCTGTTGCGGTATCTTCGACCCTCTTGAAAAATGCGCAGAAGTCTCATCGCATTTAAGTGAATGATGGAGGCACAAGGGTTATTCCTAGAAGATGAACGGGAGAATCAACTTCTTGCTGTGCGAGTTTCACTTACATTAAATTTGGTAGGTTTCTTCAGCTGTAGGACTACAAGTGCGGACTGTGTAGCTTCATTGAAAGCGTAGACTGCAATACAAACGGTGCGCGCACTGAAATCAAGCCACAAGCCTCTATATTTGTCGTTACTTTTCTGAGAGAAAAGACTCGTTTGCCTGCCGAACTTCTCGATATCATTGCATCTGAGCCACGCAATCGCTTCCCTCAAAGATCTTTCCACACGACAAATGCACACAAGGTTCCGATTCCGATTATGTCCCAGGAGCTCGCGATTTTCACGTTCTCCACACTCATACCACACTTAGAATCATTGCCTGATTACACATGGTTATTCCTCCTTCCATTGGTTCCCGGAGATTCCAGAAATCCAAAGCTATTGAAAACGACCCGGGACTGGCCTATATGCATTATCACCAGGTGCCTATAAAAATATCAGGCATGACTGGATCTGAGAGACAAGAACCATGTGCATGAATTTTGTTATTCTTAGAGTTTTGGTTGGATACCGAGTCTGGTGTTCATCGCCCAATTATAATATATATATCATAGGTGTTCTTCCTTTCCTCTGCTTTTGAGGTGCTTCGATGAGCTATTACCGAGAAACCCTAGGCTCTCTGCGTCACTTCTTCGTCGCAGCCTTCATCTTCACATACCCAGGCAACTCGGAATACCTCTAGCAAAAAGTCCTCGTCACTCTCGTTATTCCAATCTTTACTAAGCAATCCCTCCTCCAATGCGGACCAATACAGCGCCCAGCCTTCATCGCCAGATGCAGCAGTACAGTCCTCTTCCTTTCATAATTTCGCAAGACAGCAGCAAAGAGTGCGGGTGCGTACTTTCCTTTGGAAATGAAGATCGAATATTTAACACTGATGTGACTGTAACAGGTAAACCGATTACTGGATAAACAAGATCCAGTTTCGTCAGGGCACTCCCTCGAATTCCTCCTCCAACCAGGCAGCAGTGGTCAGTTGGAGCTTTTCGGTGATTCAAAGTCGCAGGGAAAGTATGCCACCAAGTCGCACTTCGATGCAATGAGTTTGGAGACCGGCCTCCAAACTATGCAGCAAAAGCTCTCTGAGCTTACCGATCAACCATGCTCTCGCGTCTTCTCCACACTTGAGGAAGTTGAGAGTGCACTTCATCTGGCTAAAGAGGATTTAACGTCTGTAACCGCTAAGGCGACACCGGAAGCTGGAAAGGTTCGGGCAGCATTGGGAGTACTCAATCAATCCCTCGCTGCTTGGCGCCAACATTATCCAGATATGTCCCCCATACGAATAGATAACCGTAAGTGTTTATACATCGCAGCACATTTACGCTTTTCTAACCATCTCGCACTACTTAAGGTCAAGCTTTGATAAATCCCGGAGATGGTCAGAATACACCTTCTCTTATTGCATACTGCCAGGTGCTGGCGGTCCGCATTTTTGAAGGCACTGCTCAGCGCGGTGCTAGCCTGGTTCTAAAACTCACCAAACTTTTCGCATATTCACTAGTGACACTAGGAGGTAACCAATTAAGCCTAGAACAAGAAGCGACACTAGCTAGTATTCCGGAATCTATTTGGACGCTGGAAAGTCGCTTCAATCTCGGTATTGATCCCGTACCCCTTGCGATATGCCCACAGTGCAATTGTACTTATCCTCCCGAATATCCTGACGGCTCTAAAAATCCCGCCTATCCTTCCACTTGCTCGGAACGCAGAGCTACACTTGAAGAGCATTGCGGCGAAGCGCTGTTGTCCGAGCATAACAAGCCTCTAAAAACATACGAGTACTATCCTTTTTGGGACTGGTTTGGTCAATTCATTGCTTTACCAGGGATCGAGGAATTCGGCGATCAATTCTGCGAAGAGGTGTCAGGCCACTCGGAGGTGCCTCTTGATAAAAAGAGTGCAGCTGATGGTCGCTTGGTGCATGAACTCCGCGGTCACGATGGCAAGCTGTTTATCGCAGACCGTGGATCAGAGGGACGTTGGGTTTTTTTGCTGAATACCAATTTCTTCAATGTGGAAGGAAATTGCATTCGAGGGCGCACTTCTCAAACAGGTATGATAGCTATGACATGCCTCAATCTCCCTCTATCAATGCGGAACAACCACGCCTTCATCTACATTCCAGCCCTCATTCCAGCTCATTTGCACGAACTGGACGAAAAAAATGCAGAAAGTTGATACTTCCTGCGGCCTGTATTTGACGACATGGCTAATGGCTATACGCGGGGGTTCTGTCCTTATGCCAGCTATAAATCTTATAAATCTGGCAGTTCTCCTTACGGTTGTGTGCATAAGCACGCTGTTTTAGGATCCAATAACGATCTCAAGGCTGCTCGACCATTTGGTGGATTGAAGTCCGTCAACTCCCATTTTTTCTGTTTTCTTTGCAAAGTCTGGCATAGGGCTCAGATGGGAAGGACTGAGTGCCATAGATGGGAGAAAGCTGATGATCGCTTCCTCAAAACTGGGGCAGAAATGTGGAGAAAGGCCAACCACCTAGTGGATCGAACAATTCCAGAGGTCTGGTTTGGCACCCGAGATTCCGAATTTTGGCGCTTACCGTATTGGTCACCAATTTGTCAACTTCTTATCGATCCAATGCACACAATGTATTTGCTTGTCATGAAACACTTCTTCAGAGATATCCTCGGCCTTGACAATCCTCAGGCCGGTAAAACTCGCCCTTCGAAACCATCACTCCCTTGCGCTTTTTACTACAACTTTTGCCCTCCACCTCATCCATCATTGCTGCCTCTTCCGCATTCGCAGGATGCAGCCTCAGAGCAGCAAGTACCCGCTCCGTTGAGCCGAAACGATAGTTTAAGCTCTATTATTGCCCTCGAGAAACTGCCTGCTGAACAACATCGTCTGGCGGTCCTTGAATGGACGCATTTTTTGCCCGATTACATGGAAGCTCGCTCGAAAAGGATGGAGACTCTTAGGGCCCAAATAAAGGATGATCTGGGTTCATTCCAAGATGTTATGACCCTGCTTCTAGATCTTTCGGAAAAGATCCCAACAATGGAGGAGACAAAAAAGCTTCTCACTCGTTGGAAAAACTTCAAATGGAACGCTCTTCGATACGTATGTGAAAATCTTGCAGTCTATCCCCCTCCTACATCCCCTGAATCTGTTTGGAAAAATCCTGTTATCAAAACCCGGGATGTGACAAAGATGGAGATGGCAAATATACTATTTAAATGGGTAAGGCTATATTGTGAACTTCAGTATCGATATTCATCCATGTTGTTTAGAGAAAGGAGGAAATTGACAATCCAGACGCCTTTATATGGCCTTACTTCAAACCAGTCTCACTAGCTTACCCTTCGATGCCGTGGGCAGGTCCTGCACCTCCAACAACACATTCCGAAGGATTGCGGCCATGTCAAAATCTTTCATCTTGCGAGCAAGCTCAATATTTAAATGAGCTATCACACCAGATGTCCCATCATTCATTGTATGGAATTGGAGATGCGCAGCGTGTCCTGACAGAGCCTCTGAAGGACTTGAAGCCAGAAACCTTGACTGAACTGCGAACCTCGCTGAACAAGATTAATAGTGATGCTTTAGCATACATATGCATCGACCTTCAAAGAATGCCTATAGGAAAGTTCTCTAAAACACACCTGCTAGACCAGTTGATCAACTGGGTGAGTTTCACTACTAGTGCTTTCATTGGATCTGATATTTCATTTCTTTAGCGAGTTGCACAACCTTATAAGCTTCTGGAATGTATCCCAGTTAACTCGTTCGAACTTCTTCAACACCTCCATCGAACAATCACCCAGGTTGTGTCACCTACCTGGGTCTCGAAGCCCCCGCCTGATATTGGTCTTGCTCGGGCAGGAACTCCAAAGGCGGCCCATTGGAGGACATTGTTCGAAATCTTTGTTCCCCTTGCCATGATAACGTTCTGGAAAATCGAGTCTCCTCTTGCTGCTGCCAATGCTGAGGAGATGACCCTGGTTTTGAACACCTCTATGCATTTAACATGCTCTGCACTGGCAATGGTCAAAAGAAACCTCACTGTTGAGCATTGAGAGAGGTTCCGCTACCACCTAGTCAAACATATGGAGGGGATCAGAAAGTATTTTCCTGGCTTCATCTATCCGAGTTCCCACTTGGTGTTTCACATATACGACATCATGGAGGACTTCAGTGGGGTCCAACACTGGTGGCTCTTTCCGTTTGAGAACCTGATAGGAAAACTTCAACGAATTCCCCATAATCATAAGCCTGGTAAGCACATTAGCTGCTGGAAATAATATATGCTCATAAGTGGTGCGATAGGTGAACGAGAGCACACCATGCTGGAGTACTTCTGGAAAAGTGCTTTTTTCCGGCAGTGGCTAATGCGACCAGATTCCCCGCCGCTCCTCCAATATTGCCTTGAACTGCTGGACAAGGCTTACCATTTTTACAAACCCAATGAAAGGCCTGAAGATAGTGCGAATGAAGATGACAAAAATGAAGTCGAGGACCCTTCAGACGATGATGCAGATGCTCTTCAAGGTACTTGGAATTCTTCAGGTCCTGAAGCTACTCGTTTGGGAGGCCCTACTCCGCCTGCACTGACCGCGCTACTGGGCACTGACAACATAGACTGCTTCGGTCATATTCCTGCTGCAAAAGGTCACTATACCATACCCAGAGCTAGAGGCATCGGAAACAGCTACGTCTGCTTCCAACCCGACATTGACCTGCCAGACGGGAAGTGGGCTGCCGGTCAAATCCAGCACATTTTCAAAGATCGAGAGGGAGGTCCTATGAAGGTAGCTATTCGTCATTCCATGCAGAGTGGCCTTGCAGATCCTTTTGCGAGCTTTTGGGATGATGGGTTTGAAGCGAAACTTGTGTCTTCAGAATTCTCCGAGGACATCGAGATTATTGATGCATCTAATATCATAGCGCATACTGCAAGATGGTCTATTTCCGCAGAGTCGGTGGTTGTTCTCAACCTGAGTATGGTAAGATTGCACTGCCTAATCTTTGTCCCACTCTGACGCTTCTATACAGGAGTAAAAGTTCCTTTAGATAGTCACCGCCGAGAATTCAATGCATGTACATATGATATCGAAGTTCAAAGGTACATATCAAGTTGAATTGACACCGATCGAGAGGCCTATGCTAGTAAAGACAAGGACGCCAAAGTGGATACGCCTGACTTAATAAGTATGCACACCGGTTCTCAGGAACCGTCCTGCCAGCGCGAACAGCCTACTTCAGATCCAGTACCTAATTGATAGTTTAGATATGTATGTAGTAAATATTCCCTATTGCAATCTACATAGGCAGTAAATATTTACTACCTTCCAGCAATTTACTCCTCAGGAGGCAGTAAATACCTACTACCTCACTTCCATCAATTTACTCCTTGGGAGGCAGTATTTACTCCCTCCTCTGCACTTCCACTCCTTGGGAGGTAGTAAATAGCCAGTACCTCCCTTATGTGCATTCCATCTGGAGATCCAGTAATTATTTACTGCCTCAATTTACACTGTCTTCGAGTTTCGACCGGACACTCCTACATTCACGTAGCTCACAACCACATTGGCATAGTACCTGGTAAGTCAATGGGTTAAGTTGGGCATTGATCGCGGCCGCGCTATGGCAAGCTGCCTCGGAATGCGAGATCAGTGTCCGATTGTGCACGTACCCTCGAGTGTCCGCCTCGCACCAGGAGAGTTCCGTCTGGGGGAGGTAGCAAATAATTACTTCCCTTTGCACGCCTAACTACCTTGCCAGGACTTCGGCGATCATTTTGTGGCTGAATGAATGATCGTGGGGTCCATCAGATCAGATCTGCATCTCGCATTCGTTTTGTCAACCGCCACAACCGCCATGTCCAATAATTGCTGCTGTAACCACTGCTTCAATCGCTGCAGTACTGGTTCTCTGCCAATCAAAAGCCCATCTTTTTATGTGCACCCGCTGCAGAAGCGCATTCTATTGTGTGCGTATAAAGGCAATATATATATCTCCGCAACCTTATTATTGTTTCTCTACAGGATCTTGCATGCCAACGCGCCGACTTTCCAAACCACAAAAAGCTTTGTCGACAACTTGGTCACCAGCTGAGCTGTCCGCAGCACCCTGCACTAAACACTGCCGCCACCGCCAGTTTTGAGAATGGATTTGTGCTGGAACCGCGCGCAGTAAGTTTCCCAATTAAGTGTACTTTCCCCTCTTAAATAATTTTATGTCGTTCTACTGTAGTCTTGTGGCCACTGCCAGCGTATTGGACGGATGAAAAAATGCCAAGGATGCCAAGTTAAATCTTATTGTGTGAGCATACGTCAATTGTTTTGTGATTGGTGTTGGCATCCTTCCTCCTTAGTCTGCCAAATGTCAAAAAGCGGACTGGACTTTGCACAAGCCCTCTTGCAAAAGTGGTAATTCGACCAAGGTTATCAGCTCCCCCAAACGAGAAGCAGCCCTAGCTGGCAGCAAGAAGTTTGTCAGGTTGTATTTCTCCAGGATTTTGGCTCGAACGATCAGCCCGCTATCGGCAGCTATAGGTAGATGCAGAGAAGCAGAAAGTGTCCCGCAGTATATTTCGCGTCTTCGCGAATTTGCTCAGAATAATGTGGTAACCATATCGGTTCAGCTTAAGGATGGTATGTTGAGTTACACCTGTAACTCTGTTTCTCCTTATTGACCTTGACTCAACCAGAGTTCCTGAATATCACCACCGCGATTTTTACTACATACCAAATTCCGCGACTATTGGGTCAGACTTCCTATACCAATCCACCAACCGCATTAGACAAGAGCACATTGCATCGCACAGTACCGAGTCTGAATTTGGCTTTGCGATGATCGTTCGAGTGCTCGACCATGCTGGTAATTTGTTGGTTTGGTGGTCCAAAGTGGACACCATTCCTATTGCTGCGCTGTTTGGAATACTTGCTGCGAATACAGAGGAAGAACTTAGAGGCTGCGGACGGGACACGTAGGGCTATCGATACAATTTTGTCTGAAGAGGACATTTCATCCTCGTAATTACCAAGTTCGGCAATGGCGGTCATTTTCATTTTTCTTCGCTTATGTCCCATTGTGTTCCGATATAATAGTAGCTCAGATGATATTTTGACTCTATACACACGTACAATACATGCAAAATTCTCATGCCATCGTAATTTAGAAAGACATGAGATTTACTGTGATCCCGATTGGTTCACCAGGTCGGCCCTCATGTTCACCAAGTTAGCCCTCTCCGCAGCAAGGCGCTCTCTCTCCTCAGCTTCTTCTTTGGCGACATGCGTTTCCTAGGATATCTGGATCGAGAGATCCTGACTGAGCCACGGGTTCGCTTTTAATTTGCGCAACTCTGAGCGAGACCAAAAAATGACCTCAGCACCAGGTTTTGACCTTAACCATTACCAGTGGCATGAAGGTTTTTGAGTCAAGCTTGCTTGACCAAGGTAAAGGGTCACCCTGTCACTCTCGCCAGTTTATCTAGCTACCTTTCCCTCACAAAACCACCATAATTGTGTAGAGATTAGGCGTTAGGGTAAGTTTTCGATAGATAACTTTCTTTTAAATTTTCTGATTCCAGGCATTTCACAGAACCTTTACCATTTTCTCAACTCAGATGAACCCAGATTGTTCGTTAACAATCATCGTTGAGGGTTTTTTAATTTGAGAGACGCAAGCTCAGTACGGCTTGGACTGGCCCGAGATTGCCGATGATCTTCCGACAAGTGGATCATCATGTGCCTTGACTCGCTTTTCTTCTTAAACCATTACCTACCCATTTGCGCTCGACAAGCCGTAGGTGTGCAATTCGAGCGCAGGGTAAACTTCCTTCTATACCTTTACCTCTGCCCATGTCGTGACCAAGAAGCTGTAAGTGTGCAATCTGGAAACGGGGCGAGCTTTGACCTGGAATCCTTTGGGGACATTCTTGCGAGCTTGAGGATGTTCTGGCAACTGTCCCTGGCTTCAGTCGCTGCAGTCTGACACTCATTCTCTCACCACGGTTCCGTTCCCAGTGTGATATGCCCTTGGTGGGAGATCAGAGGATCTGCTGCCAATTGTGAGTCGACTACAGTTCCTTGAAGCATTCAGACTAACCTGGACCTTTCATAGTTACGATTCACAATCTTTCTGCTGCTTTAGACTACAAGTCTGGCAATCATCGTACCACACATCTGCGCCAGACTTTTTCGCACGCGCCTTGACTCGCTTTCACTACCCATTTGCGCTCGACAAGCCGTAGGTGTGCAATTCGAGTGCAGGGTAAACTTTCTTTTATACCTTTTCCTTCATGCATTTCTTGTCCAAGAAGCTATCAATCTGGAAACGGGCGAGCTTGACCTGGATGCCTTTTGGGACATTCTTGCGAGCTTGAGGATGTTCTGGCGACTGTCCCTGGCGTCAGTCGCTGCAGTCTGACACCCATTCTCTCACCACGGCTCCGTTCCCAGTGTGACATGCCCTTGGTGGGAGATCGGAGGATCTGCTGCCAATTGTGAGTCGACTACAGTTTTTTGAAGCATTCAGACTGACCTGGACCTTTCATAGTTATGATTCACAATCTTTCTGCTGCTTTAGATTACGACGATTGGCAAGCTACTCTTCCGCCATCAATACACTCAAAATCACCAACACAAGTCGAGGCTTACGGCTTACCAGGTTGAGACTTACCAAGTCGTCTCCAGCGATCCCTCCGTGCGCAGAGGACAGGACGCAAGACCGCGATACCGATGAGAATGATCGTTACACGGTTGATGTTTATTCGGTGAGTCGCGCAACTCGAAAAAATGGTTCACGTTAAACTCTTCTCCATTGCATTCAGCCCTATCGACGCCAAAAACAGGTGCCCAACATTCACACCTGTTGGAGAGATGCTTGCTCTGTCTCCAGCCCTTGCAAATTTTGCTCCAGTTCTCCCTATTCTTCCAGAGAACATCCTAGTCCTTGCTTCCGCTGCATCCCAGAAAACAGTGCACTTCCCCCAGTTGTCCTATCAGTTATCCCGATGCCATGTTATCTTTGACCAGCTCTCGGGAGGATTGTCGATGATGTACCGAACGCGTCTATGCAGGGACCCTTCCACATGACGTATTTGGTACACTGTTAGACTCCGAATCCACTCGTATTGTATCGTACCTTCGCAGACTCAGATCCTTTGCGAAGCTCCTGGGCTGAGCCGGAGGACCCTGTCCTTGCGGTTATAAAGAAATTAATATTCTTCAGCACTCCAAACACCACGCTCTGCAGCCTTCCCCTCCTCGTCGAAGGCGCTCTCTCCACGAGTAAAACCATTTCCTCGCGTCTTTCGGTCGACCATGATGTCTTCTCCAAAAGCTGGGGTCTCACTGCGAGTCATATGCCCCTGGCCCCGAAGAGTGCGTTGAACTCTGACAAAATAGGTGGGGGCATGTACGTTTTCAGGTGTTTTTTTCTGTTTCAAACCGCTCATCACCTCATAGTCAACTACTCGATGCGAAGACCGGACAAGTTAAGTCAAAGGACTTCCGAGGACCTCCCGTTCTGTATGTTTATTCCTCGCTCATTACTTGCACGCTTTCAATCTCAGTCTCACTACAGTGGCTCGGTTGCCTTGAGCACTACAAATGAAACTTTCGTATCGTGGACTGACGAAAGTTTCCAGCTCTTCCGTCTCGTTGGCCTTGAGCTCCTTCAAACCTTCGCTACAGGTAGGCCTATGGTCTACTTTCCAAGAAATATTGTCTTTGGGGAGCAGGATCGTATCGTAGTTGGCGGGACAGACCGTGGATGCTGGGCACATCTTCCAGGTGGATGATCCAAATCAAACCCAGATTTTAGAATACCCGAAAGGTGGCCTAGTTCAACACGTTGCGGTAAGTCTTGTAATTCCTGTTGATGGCTGCCTCCTCATTAACATCACCTGTAGACCGCGTCTCTTCCCGACCGGCATCTTGTTGCAATCGCTGGATCTAGTAGGCACCAGGCTGCAGACGTCGTTGTCTTCCAGAAGTTTATCAAGAAGGACGCGTCGGTATCCATTGATCGATTAGACTGGCAGCATTTCTCCTTCTATTTACCACGAAAACTTGTGCAATTGATGACCGTGATAAATCCCTGTGTTGGTATCTGGGCTGGTATATCTGTCGCTCGGCAAGATGTATATTTTTCAATTTTCAAGGTATGAGTTTGTCTCTTTCGATTGGTAGCGGCTGACCATATCTTTGCAGTACATACCTAAAGCAATCTGGCCAGTTTCACAAAGCATGCCAGATCCAATCCTTGTTTGCCCGCCAGCCCCTGCTTGCGATACCATGCCCACTCGCAAGCCGATTGAAGCTTCCCTATCTAACATTGCTGCTCCCGAACAAGAGAATTTCATACTGATTGGGCGTGTTTTGTCATCTGCATAACTTTTGATTTGATTATGTGATTATATTATACTAGCATCCGATACAATCTCCTTCTTTACTTACTGTCGCTCTTTAAGACATCGGGTATTGGGGTATTGTAATTATTATTTAATGATATGAAGACACTCTGGGCTTTTGGCTCAGTCGCACCTAACTTTGAGTCGCCGCTCGGATGAGATGATGCGCATTTATCAACTAGATTACTTAATCGCGCCGGAAGTGTTTCCGATGGATCATAACTACAGTACTCTCGAACTCTCGAATTGCCTACATAGTTTCGGTGTTTATCTCAGGCCGCAATGATCCCACTACTTCATTGGAGTCTCATGAAGAGAAGGAATTCCAAGTTTTGCTTTGCAGACCGATGTGCTGGTGAAGAGCTGTTCTCGAGATGAGGAACTACAGGGCAAATTTGTACGTTCATGACCTTCTGGTTTGACTAAAACCATTCATATTTGATCCACCAGCAACATCTCCATCTCCCTCAGTCTTCGCCCATCTGAACTACCGCTGGACAACGATATTCGCTGCTTTACCCCGGGTTGAATTCGTTAAAATGCGACTAGGGCAGTTGGAGAAGTAGC